>JAGDFM010000516.1:10235-25182 GCA_019155715.1 Phytophthora pseudosyringae
TAAATATGCATCTACAAACTGGTACGCGGCAATTGGTTGGCCGTGAATCGTCAAAAAACAAACAACCCTTCACAAATAAAAGTCCAAAATGCCCCCCCCCCCCTCTCTCGTTCAGTAAATACAGGGACCCTTTCGGCCAATGAGCGTGAATCACTGACTAAGACAGCTTCAACTGGTACACATTAGCGCTTTAGAAATTAGACACCGTACGCCTGACTTAGAAATTGGGGAACGAGAGCTCATCCTACGCCCCTGATTGCTGCGTGTTCGTTCTGGGGACACCGTCGAGGTGGGGGACGCTGAGGCCGTGCACATGCGAATGCAATTGCAACGGCGTGCTCATTATGGGACGACGTGTCGCGGTAGTGGGCGCCGATGTCATGGACACCCGATGGTCGCTGAAATAATTTTGCTGCGAGTTCGCCCTGTGGTGACGTGGTGGAGAGGACGCTCAGAATATCTGAATGCCACGTTGATCTATGATGCAACCGCGATTAAGGGCAGTAAATCTTACAGCGGGTATTGTAAAAAGGAAACCGTTCTTGCAACAAGCCATGGTGGGGATGACAGCAGGCAAACGTTGTTATTCATGCATTAACTCTTTTCCCACGACTAGGAGAACGCTTCACTCTCAGTGTCCAGTCTTGGCGCGCAGTACATAGGCACTCCAAACGTCGGTTGTGGCACGACGAAATGTCAACGTCTGCAGCAGGGGGACCCCGACTGTCGAGAAGATCCTCAGTCGCGTCGTGTTTGTCAAGTTGCATTCGTACATCGCATAGTTCGGTTTTCAAAATTCGATTATGAATTCGTATTCGGCGCCGTAACCGAATGCGTCCACGTAAACCTTCTTACCTCCATTCCAAGTGGTTTTGTGCGAAAACTCCGCTTGGTAACGTTGGTCGACCCACTCGATGCATACAAAATCTCGCTAACGCACTCGAAAATGAAACTCCTTGTGAGATCCGGTGGCTAGACACAGCTTCAAGACTCATTCGAGATTCAACCAAGTGGAGCGTTAAATAAAGCCCGAGCCGTTTGCCACAGTCTGAACCGGGTAAGTAGTTGGTTTCGTCGCAGATCGTGGCCGTGTTCACGTTGAGACAAGCGCTTGTCAAGTGAGTTCCCACCCGGACACACAGCACCCATCGCACTTGCGCTTTTCATCACTATGCGCAGGTATCTCCATTACAGGGTATGGTTGCGAAGCAGAAAGCACGCTGTGATTAATGTGGATACCCTCTGCAGGCCAGCTCGGATCGTTAGGAACTCATAATCACCAGCAACAAGCGGCAATATGTTGAAGACTTCACCACGGGTGCTCGTTGTGTTGCATGACGGACTGGTCTTCCCTGTTGGCTGTGCTGGGATCGCGCCATGTGGAAGGGTCCAAACCAGCCTAGCTGGGTTGCTGTGTAGATGACATAGTTTGGCGGGTGATGCTGGTGACATGTGAAGCCGGTGAATCTGGCCCGCGTTGGTGCAGCATGTAATACAAGCCCACGAACAAGACCGTAGATGACTCAAAATTGAAGCGTGCTGTCGGTGATAGACGATAATGAAGGACTTCATAGAAACAAGGTGACAGGTGACAGTAGACGGGTGCGAATTTAGGTCTTTTAAGAACTACACTAGTTTGGACTCCGCGCGCCCGCCGAACTCACGTCTACCGGACAGTGCAATCGATGCGGCAGGTGTATAGAAATATTGTTTATACGCCTGTTTTCAACGGATCCACTAGAATTGGAGTTGATATGTGTCTAGCAACTGGACCCGCTGGAAGGGCTGCCCCGTTGTGTACCTGATGCCATAAGGATCTCGAGAAACCTGACAACAGGCGCGCATTAATGTAATTGGGCAAGTAGCTTGTCCTTACAAATGAACACTGTCGAATTTACCCGACAACGCTGGAGATACTTCGAGCTGAGAGGGAGCGGCGCAGCAGGAGGATAAAGTCCACCCGCCGTTCGACGGCATTGATTTCATCCCCGTCTTCATAACTGATGATAAACCGCTTGCTGCCGATAGCTCCACGCTGGAAATGTGTGTGCATGGAGTGAAGTAATACGAAAGATTCTGGCGTATGGAATTGATCAACCATGCTGCTGAACAAGAGTTCGACGTGGTTGCCCGAACATACGATACGCCAGACGTTGCTCGGCGCAATAACTGCAACTTTCAGTCGACCATTTAGATCAAACGAAACCATCTGCTGGGAAAGTTTCAGCTATCGCATCGAGAAAGTTAATTCCGTCAAGCATTTGTACAGGATTCCGGCGGGAAGCATCCAGATTTGAAATCGGATGCAAATGGTTCCGTTGCCGCCTCCAAGGTTTGTTGTTGTTGTCTCTCAAGAGCGGCCATGTCATCAACTTCGCAGTGGTGGCTTGGGTGCATCCGGCTCTACCACATCACCGCATGCGTCTTCCCAAGACTTAGATGGAAATACAGACGGCAGTGCATCACGTGCACCGGGTAACGCCGGACTTGTGGCTCCCCCCTCGAAATTCTTTCCGAAGATCAAGACACACTCTAATGATGGCAAGGCCCACGATGCGTTTAAATTATCGAAAATTAGACACACAGGAACTCTGCCAACCTGTTTCGTGGCAAACCACGCGCCAAAACTTGGTAGTGCTCCAGCGCTACGTGTACTCCAATGACTTGAAAAATTACCCTTTTACGGACACAGCATCTGGACTATAAAAAGCAAAAATGGTACAACATATTCGAGTGCTGCAAAAACGTCCATTCGCCGTAGCCGCTCCCGAATCTGCTTTAACTTAGCGATACAACACGATAGGGTCCAACCCAAGTGACGAGTAATTTGTTCCCTTTTTTCTCATCGACTCGAGATCGTAAAACATAGTCACCTACAGCGAAATTTACCAGGTTTCACTGCGTTCACGTTTCTTGTTCAACAATCGCTGCTTCAACTTCTGATCATTCATTAATTTGTGCATCTTCTTGATACTGCGCAAATTCGCCAAATATTTGTCGATGTCTGCGTGAGACGGCACTTCCTGAAATTCTCCAGTCCCAGGGAGATGAAACTCTCGAAGTGGTGTCGGACAGGGTAAACCAGTAAATAACTCGACGGGGGCTCAATTCCCGAGCGACGGCACTGGAGTATGATTAAGACTCGACTGCACCATGGGCACTAAATATACCCAATCGCGGTGGTGAATCTTGTACTCCAGAATCAGTGTCCTCATCACTTGAAGAAAATCCCTGTTTACTCTTTCGATCGATCCATTTATCCACGGGCAGTATGCAGGTGTAAACTGCTGCTGTACGCGTAGTCTTCGCGAGAGTTCACGCACGACTTCGTTTTTAAAATGAGTACCATTGTCACTAATCCACGTAGCTGGTAGCCCAAACCGAGAATGCCAAGCTAGTAATGCTTCCACAGTGACTGTACTGTCGGCTGTGTCTGCAATCACTAACCCATAGTAATGCGTAGCGTGATCCTTGAGAACGAGAATATACTTTGCGCCTCCAAAACTATCACCCATGAAAAGAAAATCAAAATGCAGAATTGCATTGCGAACTGAACAATCGATCGTTTCACCCCATGGTCGCGGTACCACTTTCCCCTTTTGTATGCAGACATAACCGATATTGCCGTACAAAACTTGATGCACGGGAAGGAAGGTTTTTGATTGCAAACAGTCGGCGGAGGTGTTCTACCATGGCAGCATGACCACGGTGGACTTGTGAACCACAATGCGCGATAATGAATAATCGCTCAGTGAAATTTTCTGCCTCTGAAGGTACTCAGAGACGGTCATCCAAAATTGTTTGTACACCATCTTCACGCAGGATAGCTCGAGTAGCATAATATTAATACTATTTATGAGATAGTGTTGGAGGCTCGTGCTGCTTTTGAATCAACACTAGGTCCTCGAAGTGGGTCAAACAAAATGTTCGTCATCTAGTGGGCGGAGAGAAGAAATTGTTGTTGTTGCCTAGGACGAATCGGCATCGTGGTGACTAGTTGCTTCTACAGAAACAACTTCACGAACACGCTTGGTCGAAATACTGGCGTGGTTGCCGGCCCAGCGACTGATCATATCCGCCCAAACGTTTTGGGGCCCAGCCACGTGCGCAATAACATAGCGATAGTTCATCAGCTTCATCGACCAGCGGAGCAATTTACCACGCACATGTTTTTTCACCTGTTCATCAGGAGCAAAAATGTGAATTAAATTGCGGTAGTCACAGAACATCCTGAAACCTTGCGGTCGGAGAAGTAAATAGTCGATACCGCACGCCATAGCAATGGGGAACGCTTCTTTCTCCAGTACTATCCAGTTCAATTGACTCCATAAACGTGCCACTCATGCAGTGAATTAAACGGTGCTGCTGCTCAGTGATCTGAACTTTGTTGTTGTAGTTCGCAACCTGACTGACAAGAATTGCCCATCCACGATCGCTCGCGTCTGAAAATAAACAAGTGGTGGCGCTATCATCGGGAAAATCTAGAGTCGCCGAGTTAGCCAACATCTCTTTCACATTGTCAAATGCCGCCTTCTCTACTGCATCCAATTCGATTTGAATACCCGCGGCAATTCGCTGTGTGCGCCGAGTATTAGCTAGCGCTGAGCCAAGACGGGTTTGCAACGGCGATATTTGGCGAGAAAAATCTACCAAACTTTCTCTCATTCAGTCCACCGCGCAAATAAACTGTTGTAGCTCCGCGGCAGTGGTAGGATAGGGAATTGCTCGCAAAGCGTCGATCCTTTCTGGGTCATGACGGATTCCATTCGCGTCCAGGACTTTGCCACACCATTTCACCTCTGTCTGATAGAGCCGACATTTATTCGCGTTGAGTTTGAGCCCATAATCATTCAGCAGCGAGAAAAACTCTTTCAGCTTCTCCAGATACGTGTCAATGTCATCGGCATATAAAAGCAAATCGTCTATCCAGATGAGCAAAGGCTCATACAGCAACGACTCAAAACACTTTTCCATTGTTTGTTGAAAAAATATCGCGGAGTCGCTGCTACCTGAGGCACACGTGTAGGTGTAAATATCTTCTCGTCAGTAATATAAGAAAGCCAATCCTGACAGAACGCAGCTAGAGGAAGCTGCCAAAAACCTTTCAGGAAATCAAAAAGACCGAAGTGTTGTTTACCACGTGCACTTTCCATTACCAGAGACAAGATAGGCATGACTGCTGCCATAACTTCGGTGATAGAATTGAGGGATCGGTAGTCGATAGCTTGTCGGAAGTCGAACAGATCAGCTGACTTTTTCACCGACAAAGCGGGATTGCCCATCGACTCGACGAATTCTCGTAGACAAATCCTAATTCCACAAGTTGAGCATTGAATTTTCGTAAGAACTCACGAATATGAGGAGGGTATTTCCGAGGCTTACATTTGGTTGGTTGAGCGCCAACTTTCAACCTCAGTTCAAGAGGTGGCGCGCGAGCAGGAGGGTCCTTTCGGAGCTCGAGACTCCACACATCGTACATGAATACAATGAGACGAAGCTCATCGACTCGATCCGGCGGGGAGAATGAGTGGCGCAAGTTCCTATCTGCACGATTCGATATGCGAAACGTCATTACATTTAAGTTATTATACTGATATTGATCCCTATCTTCATCTCATCTATACACGCACCGCGGGCGGGAAAGGGTACGATGGGTACACAACCTACCCCTCGTTGATTTAAAGTTTTTAGCAGTCTTTACAAACGTCAAGTATATTATTATATAACGCGTACGTTTCCATTAAGAAACGGGAATAACGTGTAAGATCCACGCGCTCGGGTTTATGGGGTTAATAGCACTTTCTATATCATTTTCTTAGGGCGCACCAACGAGCAGTGGTATCGAAGTTAGCTTAACCCCCCTCCCCCCTCTAAAGCCGGAGCTTCTGTTGCCCTAACTAACCCTCGCTCAACCAGACCCTAACTCACCCTTTACTTTGATGAAGTGTACCATACAATTTCATGGCCCGATACACTTCCGACGGTCGGAACCACCACAGCCTGTACCTGTGGCGCAGGAGCATGAAGGCGGTGGCTGTTGACACAGTCCCCAGCTCACCTCGTGACATAGCATCGTTTGTGAAGCATATCTGCCTCCTACACCTCTTGATCGTTACGTCGTAATCGTGTTCGAGTGAATCCTGACAGGTGCGCGGGATGTGAGGTGCTACTGGGGTGCTCAGCTTGGCAGGTCTATAGGGTCAGGAGATGTTAAGACAGAACTCACCCATTCCGCCAATCTTCGGTTCTCATCAGCGTCAACCGATGGTACACGTATCCCGTCGCTTCTTGCCACCGCGAAGAGATGTACCGCAACCAGCCGCCGCTGTCGCCGCCCAGGCCTGCAGCATGCGCTCTGGACGAAGCCACAGACGCAGACGTCGCCGTCGACAGCATGCAGCCCTCGTGGCCATAGACTAACTGCGCCCCGCCCTGCCACGGCGCTCACCAACGCCGTCTCGTGGAGCAGCGAGGGCTGCTGATCATGTACAAGTGATGGACAAGGACAACACAATGACCACACAGAACGTGTGTAAATGACGCAGCAGAAGCACACGGAGGCGAGAGGGGTAGCAGGAGCTATTGAGTCTTCAACATCATGCGTTTTGCGATCGATGCCAGGGCCGGACTATACGACAAGTGTTGATTTCCCAAAGATGGATGTGGTGGTGCTGGTGGGGAGGGGAAAAAAAAGGTAGATTATGCAAACGAGAACAAATAAAACTGCGTTCAGCAGCGCGGAGTTTATACAACAAATTCGAGTGTTGGATAAAGTGGAATCAATACTGTAAAACAAGTACATTCAAAGTATTATTGTGAAAGACAACTGTAACGGTAGCAGAATGATTAGATGCATCTCGAGACAATGTAATCCACGTGTCCGAACCCTTGTCGCTATCGGGCTTCTTTTCTTCTGAACAACAGGAGGGGGGGGGCAACTTACTGTTGGAGCAGGGTATTCAGTTACTTCGTGTTCCCGTCAGGATTTGCGCTGTCCATGATGGGCTTTACTTGTTCACTTGTGTGCCGAATTTTCTGCAGATATTGGTTTTCGGTTGGTGTTTTCAGCGATAAACACGAGATCTCTAACCAGTTCAGGTGTCAGCGAGCCGCTCTTGACAGTGATGATGTTACCGCTGCTGGAAAATGCTCTTTCTGATGACACTTGTCGCCACGGCTTCTAGCCATTTTCTTGCCAGATAACTAAGATGAGGGTATGTGCCTTTATTCCCAGCAGCAGAAATATAGTCTCTGACTTCTTGATCGCAGGCTATCCTCAAGGGGGTGTCTTCTTCATTTTTCGGGTTAACCTTCAAAACGCATTCGGTAAAGAAATCACCACTGGTTTTCTTGAGTGGCGCTGAAACTGGAAGAGCCTACAATACTGGCATCCGAGATTCGGCCAGAGCGATAGCAGCCTCCAGAAATCCATTACGAGCATTTTTCTTGTTCGCGACAGACACGTGGGACATATGTTTTGCCATGCTGGGATCCAAGTAAGCAATCCACACAAGGTTTGTAGATTTTAGTTTGCCAAACCGGTCTGTAAGCAACTGTCGTATTGCCTTTTGGCACTCCATCATCAGCATACTGGCTTTATCCACGTACCCTTCGTTGCCGAGAGGCTTTAAGACAACCTCAAATAGGTTTCGGTTCAGCAGGACCTTTTCCAGTGCATCAATAGCGAGCATGACCAACGCCAGCGTTGGGTATGCTTGACCACCAAAGTTTATCGAACCAAATTCAAACGGACCCAACAAAATACAAAGGTATTTGATGCACTTGAGCGACACGATCGTTGCTGTTTACGCTGACGAAGCGAAGATTGCTTGAAGTCGCTCGACTGCTCAGCTCGCTTTTGCTTCCCTTGTTTTCCTTTTCGACGATCGTTTTGATGCTTGAGTTGAACGCCCAGTACGGGACGCTGACGTTTGAATCGGAGTACACGGGATGGATTGCTGGTCGACTTCCTGGATTTGGGGCGAGGCTTGTTCTTGCGCTCGCTTTGAAGATGGAGTAGACTGGGAAGCCGCTAGTCCTGACATGGGTCGATACGAACTGCTTCCATGTCGGTCCTCTTTGCCCGAAGGAATGCGAGGAACCCTGGTAGCAGGTCTTGGGTGTCGCAGCTCGATCAACTCCTCCATCGTTCCTGTCGGATGAAGTGTAAGTGACTCCTGGAGTAAGATCGCGACGGATCCGAAGTTATTGTACTATCTTTTGTAAGGGGGGGGGTAAGGATAGCTGAGAGGGTGTACGCGGTGGGTTGGAGTAGTATAGCCCAAAGCTGAGTAAATGAGGTGTAAATAAAGTTAGGCTTTACTACGGCGACAGCTCTACCAACGAGTGCGGAAAATCCACTGGCGCCATTGCCGACAACTCCTGACTTGCTTGTTGCCTTGGGCTTGTCGATTTGTGTATTGCGTTTCTCCTGCGGTGATGTACTGCATCACAATAGGCCTAGTGGGGGTACGTGCAACTCGCCATCTTCCTCGAAACAGCATAGATGCCGATGTATTGCATACCAGCATGTGTCCAGTCGTCGAATATCATGCCACAGAGCGGTCAGATATATTTCTCGAGTTTGACACCAGCCATGATTTCAATTCCCTATATACAATTCTTGACGGCCTTAACAGTCACAGGTCGGAGCTTGCTCATGGCAAACACATCTCCAACCTCGTGGATAGACATGTTCCGCTCGATGATCCAGTGGATCCATTGGGAACGATGACTGGTTTCCTCGTTCACGAAACCAAATGACTGCAGGTAACGGTTGGCGTCGGCGAGGGGTGTCTTATCCTGTATTCTACAGGATAAGGAACCTTGCAGATTTAGACGGATACTTTAATCAAGTCAGTGCATACAAACTTCAAGTAGTTCGGTAACATCCCACGTCGGGCAGCGATGTTGCTAACCTCGAGCTGATTATTCGTGGCCACGCTTTTCCTAGATTTAGGGAGTTTGCGCGCGCGCAATTTTCGCGCCATTTGTGAATCGGACGGACAGAAGCCAGAGCAGCAGAAAGTCGCAATGGGAAAATGACGGCATATCCGACCGCTTACCTGGTCCAAGCTGTGGACCAAACTGAAGAAACTTGGGTGGCAGTTTGAGCGTCCAAAGGGACTTGCTAATGAGAACCGCTACTTTACCCTGAAGGCTGGGAGAAGCGCCCAAACACAGCTCATCTGGTTGACTATTTCGATGGAGCTGACGAAGATTGGCAACACGTTCCAGTCGACGGTACGCCTGTGGGCATGCATGTGATATCTACCCTCAACCTACTAACTTTGATCTAGTGTTGTATGACGAGGCTCCTCCCGCAAAGCGACAAGCATCTGTTCCGGTGTCGTCCCCAGACCATGTGGACTGTCAGCCTGAAAAAAACTTTTGCGAGCCCCCACCAAGTCTGCAGCGAAGTCTCCCGCCAAAGCTCCGGCCAAGTCACCAGCCAAGTCCCCTGCCAAGAAGCATGCAAAGCCCCCCCTCCCCCGCGCAAAGATGCCGGCTAAGGCACCTGCCAAGTCGCTGGTCAAGTCTCCTGCCAAAAAGCGAGCTCGAAAAGCTACGGCACCATCTGAAATGCTTTCACTTCAAACGCTAACCCGTGTACTCCCGCGAAGACGTGCTCGTCAGTCCGCTGAAGCCGCTGACATTTCAATTGGTGATGACCGCACGAGTTCAGGCGATGAAGACGACTACAGGGTTGACGATGTTGAATCGGACGTTGAAGACACCAGTGAGAGTTCGTCTAGCGAGGATGAAGTTACCAGCGATGAAGAGGATGCAGTGGATCTTTCTGCTGGGACGCCATTCGACAGGATGAGCAAGGAGCAAGTGCGTGAGCACGCAATAACTGGCTGGGCGACCTACTTCGAAGAGGAGTGTAAGTGCTGCTCTGTATCATACAGGATATTGTTATGCTGAACTGATTCCGTATCCTGTTCTAGACACCAACGAACGCTTGTGGTTGCAGGTACATATCTCCGCTTACCCGCTGCTGAACTTGCACAGCCCCAACTGAGCTGGCACAAGCACTAGGCAATAGCCTGGAAGGACTCTTCTTTCTGTTTTTGCCGAAGAAGATGTGGCTGTCGATTGCTACCCAGTCTAACTTGTACCAACTTTAGTACCGAACACAGGCTGAGGACGAGATCATGGCTCGTCAACAACGAATCAAGGAAAGACGCCCAGACTACAAAATGAAGACGCTGCAGCAAGTCCAGAAGGAGCAGCAAGCCTTCAAGCCCATTCAGCCCCACGAGTTGATCACTTTCATCGGTCTTCTTTGTGCTCGAACATTGTGCCCTCATCGTGAAAAGCTGTTGAAGCACTGGACCGTAGATGTGCAAGGTGCCGTTCCAAAACGGACGTTTGGTAGGTACATCGCACGGAAGCGCTTCGAAAATAAAGGTAGTGCGGTTCCTGCATTTTAGCGATAACCACGGACCTGACGCGCGCAAATACATGGCGTGGAAGATCAAGTCTATTGCTGACACAGTCAACGCAACGTTAAGCTCAGAATGACTGTGGGACAGCGCATCGCGTTCGATGAGGGGATGATACCAATGAGGAGCAAGTACAATCCGATGCGCCAGTATCTCCGAGGGAAGCCCCATTCGTGGGGCACAAAGTGCTTCTTGACGTGCGATGCAGAGAGTGGCTACTGCTACAGGTATGGCTTCAGTGATCTGTATTGTACCGAATATCGTTTAACATGTTTTGTTATCAATCCTGGAAAGGGCGGAGATTTATCAAGGAAGAGTGACGACAGATAGTGTCGACCTGAACCAAGGCCCGAACCCCGTCTTACGCAACGTTGAAGAAGTACTCGAAGGGCTGCCAAAGAAACGACTCATCATCACTGATCGCTTCTACTCAAGTGTGTTGCTGTCGTCGATTTTCCTGCAGTGTGGACTCTACCATGTTGATACAATTCAAACGAACCGACGTGGCGACTGCAAAACGATCCCTTACAAGCAAGCAAAGCGGCCGGAGTCCATGGCGAGAGGGTCCTACCGGATTGCACGATCAAGCGTCGAGCCCAGTATGATAGCTGTTTCCTGGATGGACAATCGGCCCGTGCATTTCATCGCGACGGGGTGAAGCACACAAGCCACTTCGTTGTCGCGCCACGCTGGGCTACACTTGTCGACGTTCCAGCGCCCCAACTTGTGAAGGACTACCAAGATGGCATGGGAGGTGCAGACGTACATGATCAGTTACGCTTGCAGAGATACTCAATTCAGATATTTGGTTTGTGTTGTCAGTTATCCTGTATTATCCCTTGTTATGTGGCTGACTTGAGCACTTATGTTCTATAAAAAGGCTTTGGTCGATTGATGGCAAAATGCAAAGTGATTGATTTAGGTCCTTAGTTCGCAAACTCCTTGCTACCTCTAAGCCTACTGAATATTCTACTGGATACACTACACTGGATTCTTTACTGGATACTGAGTTACTTCAGCCAATCAGCGACTGCCACGTGGATGCCCATCTTGTACCCACAATCTTGTACCCACGTGTCCCGTAATCCCTGTAGCGTAAACAGCGTCTCATCATCAGTGTCCCATCATCAGTGTCCCGTAAACACAGGAATGATTGCGGTCCCACTGAGTGAAGGTCATACCGGTATCTTACCTGGTATGCCGCAGCTGGTCGAGGCGTCTTCTTGACAACACTATATTCTACAGAGTGCAATGAAAATGCGGAAGTACTACCATACTGTGTTCCTCGGCCTCGTTGACATGGCGATGGTCAACGCATACATTATCTATCGACGTGTACAAGCTGAACGCACACGGGGGAAGGCCGCTCCGATATATGCAGAGTTTATGCGTTTGATGCAACTGGCGCTGCTAAGTGTGGGAGCTGCAGATTTCGAGGACGACTTGTCTGTCGCAGCGCTGACCGACACTCCAGTGTCCGCCTCGCAGACGCCTCGATACGCACTTCCTGCGCGGCACACGACGAAACAAGTCGACCTGGAAAGAACCCCTGGGAGACAACCTTTTACTGCGTCGAGTGTACCGCCGCGAAGTCAAGTGGGGTGGCAGACGACACCACAAGCGCCAAGGGGGAGATCTATTTATGCCAGAAGGTGCAGCAGCACGATCCCTTGGTGGCGACAAACTCAGCCACCTGCAGCCAAATATGGCACGATCTCTGACGCTGTGGCGCTAATATCCCCCAGGGCTCAAGACGATCAGGCTGCGCGCTGCATCTGGAACAGGCCGTCTGAGTTCGCGGGGAGAGAGCGATGCTCGGTTTTACCCTGTACTGGGCACTGTAGATAACCGTCAAGGATTGTGACCCTTCAAAAACTCCGCAATAGTAAAGGGAAGTCATTTTCTTATCATGTATAATACAGGATACCTTCCGCCAAGGCTAGAGGGGTTAAGGCACCAACGCAGGCGTTTTTTTAGTTGTATGGCTCGACACCTACACGTCAATCCACTTCGTTTCGACTCTCTCTTTTCGGTATGACCCAGCACGATTGGCCGGTGCCGCGTGCCGCTGATCAGCGTTCACCTAGTGATCCCAGCACGGTTATGAACTTCTCGTTCGCGGTCGGTTAGGTGCCGACATCTCCGCGTTCGAGCACAATTCCCACGAGTTGGCAAGGGAATGGAGACAAACGATTCCCTCTCTCTTTCTCTCTTGAAGCGCGACCTGAACAAATTGCAAACGGACTCGGCGGTTCCGACAATCGCGCACGGACTCGCCGAGAAGTTGTAGGTCTTTAGCAGCTCCTGTAAGAGCAGCGTCTCTTTTTCGCCTGTTAGTCCGCGTTTGATTGGCGCGATGCACGCACCGCCGACGCACCTCTACGACTTGCGAGTACTGTACCATGTTGTAGTCACCTCACCTTCGTTCAACGCTTTGCCGTCCAGTCCTAATGAACACGCGCGTTGTTCACGCTTTGGCACGCTTCCCTCACTTCGAGTTGACATCGGCAGTCATTTCCCCATTCGCCGACAGCGATGAACGTCCCTGCGGTGGAGCGCTTCTCGAACACGAGCCTGCCGTCCAAGACCGAGGACTACCATGAAGTGAAGACGCCCAACGTCAGAGAACTCGAAGACGGAGCCATTCGCCCGGGAGGCCCGCCCAACCTGTACAGCTGGAACAACATCGGGCTGATGGCGCAATACGCTGCCGTTGGCGTGGTCTACGGCACCATGTACAGCGTCATCTACCCCTTCCTGACCAACTACCTCCGCATGTCCGGCAATGAGACGACGTCCGCAAGTGTCTTGATCACGCTGCCCTACACGCTCAAGGTGTTCATCGGCATCGTGACGGACTGCTACCCGATCTTCGGATTCCGACGTCGCCCGTACATGCTCATCGGCTGGACCGTGTGCTTCGTGTCGCTGATCGTTATGGCCGTCATGCCTATTGGCGACCCGTACTACCCGGACTCGAGCTGGGCAGTACTTACCACCCTCACGGCCGAGCAGACCGCACAGCTCAACACTGACGCGCAGCACTCGGGTGTCAAGTACATCTTCCTCATGGTGATCGCCAACTTGGGCAGCGTCGTGGCGTTCACGGCTTCGGACGGCATCCTCGTGGAGCTCGCTCAGCGCGAACCTTTGAAGACCCGTGGGGCCCTGCAGGCCATTGTGTACGCGGTGCAGTACTCTTTCCAGATCATTTCGTCGGCGATGATCGGCTTCGGACTCAACAGCGCCGACTACGGCGGTACCTTCTCCGGTTCAATGGGCGTCAACGCCGTCATGGGCGTGTGCGCTGCCTTCTCGCTCGTCGTGATGCCCTTCTCGTGGTTCTGCGTCACGGAGGAGAAGACGCACCGGCGCTCGGCGCGGAAGTACCTGTACGCGCTGTACGAGCTGATCCAGCAGCGCGTCGTGTACCAGATCGTCATCTTCCGTTTCTGCCGCAATGTGTTCTCGTACGTGTCCGTGACGGCGTCAAGCCTGATTCAAAGCTACTGGTTGACGGTGAGTCCCGTGAACAGCAGCGTGGCTTCAATCATCGGCTTGGTAGTCTCGGCCGGCTCGCTGTATCTGACGAAGCAGTTCGGGCTCAACTGGAACTGGCGATACATGATCGCCATCTCTCAGATCGCCGTGATCATCATCGATGCCTTCCCCACCTTCTTCACCATTTGGGACGTCTACCGTAGCCAGTGGTTCTGGCTTGGCGTCCCCCTCGTGGAGAATTTCCCCAGTGCGATTGGAACGATCGTCGCGACGTTCGCGGTCCTGGAGATCATCGAGGAGGGCAACGAAGCCACAGTGTACGGGCTGATCACCGCCGTGTCCACATTGGCATCTCCGTTCGCCAGCGTCATCACCAAGAGTATTGACGGCCACTTCGACGTCGAAACAGAGTACATCCGGCTGGACAACTCGTACGTCCGCTGGCAGGTGACGTACACATACCTGATCGCCTACGCGTTCAAGCTCAGCTCGCTCGCGTTCCTGGTGCTGCTACCCAAGCAAAAGATTGAGACGCAGGAGCTCAAGCGCACAGGTGGCAAGAACAAGTGGATCGGCATCGGTACCATCATTGTCGTCGCATTCTCGCTCGTGTGGTCCGTTATGACCAACCTCATGACCATGTTTGACAGCACGTCCTGCCTGCGCATTGCAGGCGGAACCGGGTGCTAAAGGTAGGAAACAATAGCAACAAAAAGATGTTCCCATTTCATGGATAAGACTGTACTCATGACAACAGCAGGATTTCGCGTAAGATGTCCTGTCAGTACAGCACTAAACAAACTAGTGACAGGTCCTCAGCGCAAGACGCGGGCGACCTGGAATGGCACGATGATTCACTGGCGTTGTATTCCCTGAAGGGAGGAAAGCTGCCGTATGTGGCTTTTAACGAGGGAGCTCCGAACTACTACCTCGCAAACGAGTCGATTCAAGCCGCGATTTTGGATGTGGGCAACGACCGGACGCCGCCCGCGTACATC
>JAGDFM010000517.1:0-24888 GCA_019155715.1 Phytophthora pseudosyringae
GATTAAACAGATCCAAACTATTGACCCTGATTATCTCGGATGGTTGCAGAAGAACGAGTTCATTAAGACTAAGATGCCTAAGCTTAAGGCTGAGGTAGATGAACTTCTAAAGTAATCTTGTGCTGATGTTTTTTAACTCGATTGGGCATAAAAAAAATTTATGACTCTATCTGAGTTGCTTGTTGACTTCTGCGACCGTGTGAGATGGATTAGAGCGTTCTCTCATTCTAAGCCTATCGAGAGGTTGTGTCTATGAAACCCTACCAGCGCATTAGAAACGGTTAAACCTATTCTCCTTGTAGAATAAAGCTAAGAAAAAAACCCTCTGTCTTTGGTGCTGCTCTTCACAACTCAGGAGACCAGTTCGAAGACGCCGACGGGAACTTCGTCTGCCATCGCTTCGATGTGACACACTTTCGCGGTGCCAAGTGTCTGCAGCAGGTCTACGATGCGCTGGTATACTTTATGTTCAAAATGGAGATCAGCATCTCCGAGACGCTGGGGGATATCACGGTTCGAGAGGATTATGGTAGCGTTCATGACGGGGCCTACATCTCGAACCACCGATTGATGTCCAACCACGATAGCGTGACGTCGGAGGTCAACACAGCCACCTTCGACCAGTACTTCGAGGGTGCCAATGAATTTGAACGCTCGTCGTGTGCAATACTGGCGACGGACAACGTTGATGAAGACGCCTTACACCCGTACAACTCTCGTGAATTCGTCCGACGAGACGTCACCGCCGCGATTGTGCTGACTCAGGAGCGCCGAACGAAGCAGACATCAACGAGTTCTCCAGCCTCAGAGACGGGTGCGTGCAGGGACTGGAGTCAACGTGATAGCGAAGAGGAAATCGTGGTAGTCATGCGTCGCGCTGCGTTCATGAAGATCTACAGCCCCAGCTTCGAGGTGCCTGAGAACTCTCTGCTTGAGATGAACGAGCGGATTTCAAAGGTGATGACGCAGACCATTCGCGAGATAATTGACGCTCAGTCGTAGTTCAGCACCCTCAGACGCGAGAACGATTCACAACTGTTCATGAAAAATGTCATTGTTTTTCTCAAACAGAATCTTGTTCTCGTTCCATAGTTTAGCTCCTGCAACTACCCAACTAGCTCTACAAAGCATCAATGAACTCGCGTATTGTCTGGAGCATAACTTTAACCCAGCTGGCTGTACCATCGCCGATAGCTTCAAGCGTGTATGCAGGTACGTCCATCTCTGGAGCAAGGCACTTGAGGAAGGAAGCGCTCCGGATAACCACCATCATCTCTTCCTCGTCCTCTTCGATATCATTGGCACCAGTTCCCCCAGGTCCAGCTTCATCTTTTCTGTCTTGTTCGTTTCCGTCTCGAACCTTTGCTCGCCTCACCTCCGTCATGACAAGTGTCGCGCTCACATCTAGCCGAACCCTCGATTGCGGGTCGTATGGGTGCAAGTCGTCTTTGTCAACACTGTCAGTGACCATGACAGCGCACGGGAGGCCGCCCAGCAGTCTGTGACGGTCGTAGAACTTGTCGTACAGCACCTTGTTCGACTCCGTGACAAACCCACTCGGACGAGCGGAGATCAAGCGAAAGCTGCCAATCGACTCATCGTCTCCAATCGTGTCGTAGTCCTCTCTCACTGTGATGTGCCCGAGCGCTTCGGACGTGCTGATCTCCAAGTTGGTCATGAAGAATCTGGCCGCTTCATAAGCCGCCTTCAGAGACTTCACACCGACCAAGTGGTTCACTTCAAACCGGTTGCAGCAGAAATTCCCCTCCGCGTCTTCGTAGCGATGTTCCGAGCTGTGCCTGGTCTGTAGGTTCAGACTCTGCGATCGCGCGAGGACGTACTGGAGTGCGCCCGTCAGCTTCTCCTCCTTGAGATCCACCAGTATTTGCCTCCGTTTCTCCCAGCACGTGGGGAGATGAATATGTGTATACAGGGGATTATTGATCTGTTTCTCCTGCAGATGACACGATATGAGAATATCTTCTCATATCTAACAATAACAAACAGATTTTTTTAGACTAAAATGAAACAGATTTACCTGAAAGTCCATGACTTCGGCCTGAGCGCCCGCGAAGATCAGTTTTTGGTTCTGAAGGAGCTCCCGGAGCATATTTTGGGTCCATAACGCGCGGGCGAGCATCTCCAGGTGGTCGCTTGGGCCCAAGGCAGCTAGTTCCGCCTTGGCTTGCAGCTCTTGCACTTGGCTCTGCAGCACTGCAACCTGCTTCTTGAGGGCGTCGGCCTCCTCGCGCCGCACCGTGTTCGTCGCCTTGCGCTTCTTGGTCGGCGGCATGTTGTTTTTGGCAAATTTCAGAATGATGGAATGCAAAAGTTGTATAAAAACTGAACAATAATTGTCAAACGAAAAAATGATATGCTGAACCAAAGTAGTACTTAAATTATTGAAGCAAGCACGAGTCATCGGTTCAATTTCCAGCAGCTGCAGCAAGACTCGTACAACTCAAGAGTTCACGTGCCAATTTACATTCGGAGTAACGAGGACCTTGTCAAAACTCGAGTGATAGATGCCAGCAGTTGTCGAATCGAGTCAATAGATCCGATGAAGGACAACACGATTCGTGCTACTATTCCCCCCTGTGTCGGCTAGAAACCGTTGCCCCAGTAACTTCATAGCACGTGGTGGACACTCACTTTGCTCACATCCAGGTGCCAAGTAAGGAAATGCCAGTTGGGGCTTTGCCTTGCCGCGACTGTGCCTGCGATACGGGCTGTAGTATGCCGGAAACACTGTCTCCATTCGCACAATTATCGTGTGCACTTCACAATAGCTAAATGACGAAACGGATGGCGCCATCGCCACGGAGCTCATCAAAGCGAACCAGAAATGTCAAAAACGCTGGGCCTTTCAGCACAAATGGCACTCGGCACTCACGCGTTCACGGCTCCTCGAATCGACTGAACCTCGACCTCGCCCCAGCTTGCGATGCCTTCCTTCAGCGACCTCATGGCACTCCGTGAAATCTCAAACTCAGGCTTGTGCATTTTCAGGAAAGCCGCACGTTGCATCACGACCACGACCTCCTCCCCCTCCCCCTCTTCGCCATTCGGCATGGAATCATCGTCCTCCAAACCGCGGCAGTCTCCACTGGCCGCACCGTCGCCGTGCTGACCTCTCCCTGTAGACATCGGTCGCGTAGGCTTCTTGCGCCTCATTTCCGTCAGCACCGTCGTGGCGCTAATGTCTCTCCGCACCCTCTCTTTCGGATTGTACGGATACAAGTCATCGACATCCACGCTGTCCGTGACCACCACAGCACAAGGTTCCCCTCCCATCTGCACCGACGCGTCAAAGTATTCTGTCAGCACCACCTTGTTCACCTCGGACGTGATCTCATGACTGTCCGTCGACAGCAGCCGATAGTTCCAAATCGACGTCACGTCGTCCACCGTGTCGTAGTCCTCGCGAACTGTCGTGTGCCCCAGCGCCTCCGAGATGGTGATCTCCATGTTGAGCATGAAGTACTTGATGGCCTCGAACACCTGCTTGATGGACTGGACGCCCGTGAAGTGGAAGAACTCGAACCGCTCGCAGCAGAAGTTGCCCTGGGCGTCCTCGTACCGGTGGTCCATGAGCTGGGGCTTCATCAGGTCCAGGTGCTGGCTGCGAGCCACCACGTACTGGCAGCCTCTCGTGATCATGTCACTCTTGAGACTCAGCAGCACTTGGCGCCGCTCCCACCACTCCATAGGCAGCTGAATCTGTCTGCACAGCGGACTTCCCGTCTGCTTCTCCTACAGAGCGCAACAGCAGCACCACCGAGCAATAAAACCCACATCATCCGTTGAAAACAACCCACGCGTTTGACTATAAATAATTTATAAACCATATATTCTTACCTGCATCCCGGCCAGCAAGGACCGCGCACCGGCCACCGCCAGCTGCTGACCGTGTATCACATCTCGGAGGGAATTGTTGGCGCCCACGACGTCCAGGAGCTGGGCCCTGGCGCTCCGTGGACGAGCCTGTAGCCGCGCCAACTTCCTCTGCAGCACCTGCAGCTGCGTCTGGAGCCTCTTCACCTCGTCCTGCCGCACCAGGTACGACGGCCGGCGGCGCTTGGGTCCGCCGCGTCGCCGCTCCTGCCTCTCCGACATGTAATAGTGTTTCCTATTAGGAATAATGCGTGAATGACCTAATCAGCCAAATCAATTTGTCGATTGACCCATACTGACGGTTATGGGTTATGGAAATGTTGTAGTTCGAATATCAAGTTTGACGTTAATGGTGCAGGCCTGCAAGAAGAGGAAGGCGTCGTATGTGAAGCGGAAGGAAGAGACACAAGACCTTAAAACCCAAGTGGGGGCTCTACAGAAACAAGTGGATGACCTGAGAGAGAAAGCGGGACTGGCTCCGATCTCTTCGAGTGACCAGGAGCTCGAGCTCTGGAAAGCTCGAAGTTTCACAAATTTGTTGGAAAGAGCGACGCACGAGCAGCAGATCGACGTCGCCCGAGCTCAGAGCAAGATGCTGCAGCTTCAGGTATGCTGTCAATAGGCTAACACATCGACTGCAGGTGTTCATGCTCATGTTAATGTGGCCATTTGGTAGGAGAACCTGTCGAAGAACCCTCTGTACAGACCCATTCGTCTACCCAAGGGGTGGGCAGAACGACGAAACATTTTGCTGAGCCTGCGGGAGGAAATGATGACGCGGGGCTGTCAGTATGTCGCGGCTCGAAGCCAGCCGCTGGATTCGGGCTGCTCTCACTTTTCGGACCATTTGTATGAAGATGAGAACGGAAACTTTTGCTGCGAGCGGTTCGAGTTCATTCACTTCCAAGGCGTGAAGTCTCTCCGGCAAGTTTTCGAGGCCGTGCAATTCTTTATGAATACGATGGAGATCAGCATTTCCGAGAAGCTGGGGCATACGACGGTGCGAGAAGACTACGATAATAATGTGGATGGGGGTCCGAGTAGCTGCAATTGTCGTTTGGTGTCGAAGAGCAGTGAAAACGTGACGATGGAGATGAACTGCATCGCGTTTGCTGAGTATTTCGATATGCGCAGCGAGTTTGAAGGCCAACCGTGTGCTGTCATGGTCACAGATTGTGTCGATGCGGATGAGCTCTACCCGTACAGTCCGAATGATCGGGTGCGCAGAGACGTCGGTGCTGCCATTGTACTCACTGAAGTGATCCCAGAAAAAGCGGCACGTTCTTCAAATGACAAGCAGAGCGAAGGCGGAGGAGTGCAAGGTCGTAGAGGAGAGGAAGAGGGGGTGGTCGTGTTGATGCAGCGTGCAGCATTTCTGACCATCCACCGCCCTGAGTTTGAGATCTCGGAAGCCTCGATGGACTCGCTTCCAGAAGGTGTGTCGAATTGGGGCGACGTCATGGTTCAGGCGATTCGAGGCTTTGTTCAGTCAGCATAGATCGATAAAACCGAAGCCATCGATTCGCCTTCAGATTCTTGCAACCGCGAACGCTCTCCTCGTTATAGTTAATAATGAGCACGGATGGATCATCGTTCGTGGCGGCCATGTTACCTGTGGGTCTCGTAGGTTGAAAGGGTACAATGTGGCGTCATACCAGAAGAATGACGGATGACTGAAGCTGGAAACAAGGTTGAACTTGAAGATGGCGCTAAAATTGATTGTAGATATTCGGAGTGCGAGCTTCATGATGTTCGTGAACCAGAATTTATAATATCCGCATATTCGCTGCGCAGTCGATACGTGACTTCGTTATAGTACGCCAATGTGTTGTCAACCATACGCATTGTTACTTTGAATTAAAGTACCGCAATCAATAACTATCTGTGAATCATGTACACCTTCAAAGTTGGCTACAGTGCATGCTATCATTCAGACCTCCTCAAGACAATGATTTCTTCCTTCATTCTACTGCCGTCCCTATCGCGATCAATAGTGGAATTGTGCGGAAGGAGAGTTTATTTTCCACATCTAGAACAAATTGTGCAGCACTTCGAGTAGTTGGCTACCAATTTGAAGATGCAACACTAACAAACTTAACAGTCAAGCACTCCCACTGCACATTCTCCTGGTGACACGCCAGATGTGTCAGTACGTGGCCCAGCTAGCGTTAAATCACGAGTTTTACGGTCATCGAACCGCAACCTTGTTGAAGATGTGAGCAGCATCAAACAGAAACGTGGGTAATAGTTAGCTAGTTAGCTACACCCATTACACACAGGGTTGTTTCAGCTCACCTTGACGACACAATGCAACGGTGAAAGTGCTGTAGTCATCTGAAGGCAACAATTGTAACATTAACATGACTGACCAAGTCATCTTGCTCCCTGCCAAGCAGGTCAGCCTCCCCCCCTCAACCAGATGAGTTGAGGTACTGCAATTGAGGTGGTCATAATTGAGATTGGTTGTATGTGCAAATTCGAGTGTATGCACATCGCAAACAGCAACAATTTCTTATATTTGTTTGCTCATGCAGTCTTCGGGTTTCGGCCAGGTTGTTGCAGTCTCGTAGATAGTGCGTCACATGATAATGCGCGGCTCTGCCAACCGAAGCTTTTTTTTTTTTTTTTGGGGGGGGGTCTCGCTGCACGGTCATCATGCTACCCCGTACCACGTCCAGCGGTATCCAGCATTAGAAGAATTCTTATAGACCCAGGATGCTTGTAATTTGGTCGAAGGTATAAGTTCCAGCGCTTCCCGGTGCACAGTCGTAGCTAGCCAGAGTCAGCTGAGGTCCGCCTTCGAGCTCTGCTAACTCTTCATGAGCTTTCATCAGTCGATTCGAGAGGTTTCGGCATTCCTCTTTCAGCTGCACTACTCTGCAAAGTGTTTCTTCTCGTATCAACGGCGTAGGAACCGGAAAGATTGAGCAAGTTGACCCATCCAGCCATGCGAGAGGGGGTATAGAGGCCATTGAGGCTGATTCCTGGACTGCAGTATTGATAGCAGCATTTTCGGTCAGCACCTCCTTTTCATCGACTTTCACGTAAATGAAGTCACGAATGCCATCGTCTAGGGGCTTGATCACCACGTACTTCGAATACTTCCTGACCTCTTTTAATTTTACAAACTGTTTGCTCAATGCGTGCGTCCACGAGTGCACTTCCATAAACCAGTTGTTATCGAGAAAATCAACAAGAAGATCCCACGCAGCGTCTCTTTCCAGTTTTGTCCCGCCGAGTGCTCCGTCGCCCATAGCGAGCACCAATGTTTTGGGTGCCGAAGTTTTCACCAGCCTTAGCAAGTTCTTCAACACATAGTGGAGCCCAGTGTGGCTATCTTTTCGCTGACTCAACTCTCTCCAGGGCTGTATGAAATTGAGCGCCTTCGAATTGCATGCGACCATCTTTTGCTTCACGAGGTTGGGCTTGAGTCCGCAAATTCGGTTTGTTAAAGCTTCAGCGTTAGCACGAGCTTCACTGCTATTGTTAACGAGACCTTGAGATAGAAGCCATGGGCTTCTGCAGGCAGCCCCAGCTATATTTTCCAGAAGCATAAAAACAAATCGGTCACAGCTAGCGGTGTTGTACGAGTTAGCGGAAAAGCCTTCAAGCTCCGCTTTCCGTTGGTTGAAGATGGCTTTCTCCTCCTCATAGTGCTTTCCGCTCGAGGTTGCTTCGAAAGATCGTTCCAATGTTGGATTCGAGACTGTGCTGGAGCTGCCGTAATCACAACTGGAACGTCGACTTCCGTTGCTCATCCTGCGCTGGAACGGTATCGACACAGCTTTCAATACGGACGCAGACTGGCGTTCAGCTAAGAGATTCGGAAGGGGTTTGTCGAGTAACTTGACTTTGAATCTGTCACTGGAAATTTCCCACTTTGTCTGACACGTACTCAGGCACTCAGGCACACTAGCTCAATGTACCACCCAGCTGTAACAAAAGCGTCGATGCACTCCTTCATATACCCCCCTAAGTGTCATGTGGCCACCACCAAGGTTCGTTTCAGCGACGTCCCGGTCCGCTACTTTGTATTTGTTCAGAACCCCCTCCATTATCCCTTTTAGCGATATGTGCAGGGGATCACTCTTCACAGTGATTTCCCACTTAACCTTCGAGTTGCGGTCTTCAGTCACTGCTTCAAACGCGGTGGCATCTGCCTTCAGTTTGGATAAGCACGTGCCTCGCCAACATTGAACAGCTCCAGGTTTTTGGCCGTTCAATATAACTGTTATCTTCTTAGGATCCAACCCCACGTCCGAGTACTTGGCGAGATCGGCCAAGAACAACCTTTCGTTCAGTTTCACGTAGCTCAACACGGACTCCAGTAGCGAATCCAGGTCCATCACCACGAATCGTTGGTCACCATCTTGGACACGAGCTGGCGGCTTGCTTTCTCTGCGAGAACGACGGGGAGTTGGACGAGTCATCGATGAGAGTTTGTTTTTGGTTCGTCTCGAGAATTTGTCGTGTGCTGGGAGCGAACTGGAGCTTCCACTTCACTTGCGATAGAGATTATCAGCAGGCTCTCACGCTGTGAGGGTGTAGATAAGATGGCAGGCCGCTGTCTCGAATAGATGTAGGTCATACATGTATGCTGAAGTTGCGCGTTGGGTAAGGGTTGAAAAGGAAACGAACCCCATCAGCTGAAGACGTCGCTGTCCAACACTATGCTCTGCTGGGCACTTTCCAACCATTACCACGCTAACCCACAAACACAGCAACCACACAAATTCTGGTATTCCCCGCTTAAGTCGCAGACGATCTAGTAACAGTCAGCGCGCTGGATCCTGACTTCAAAAAGCAGCGCTACGTAGTGTATTATTTTTCTCCACAATCCCGTGCATGGTGTTTGCAGATACCAGCATCAACACTTCGTGTTTGTCCGTTGAAGTAGATGTTCTTCATCTCCTTTAACGCAACTTGATTGCAAGCCGAACATGTTGCTGACAGGGGTGACTACTCGATACAATATCTGCCAAAGCGATAGCCGAATCCTTTCGTAAAACTTCAAGAACATGGGGCGGCCAATTTATTATCATACTACATCAAATACCACAACACCTGTGGTATCAACCAATCGGGGTGAGACTTTCCACCATTGTGCGGTGCATTGTTTCGCCCCACCGATCCATATTGTCCCGCATTTCCTCCCAATTGCCAGTAGACACCGAGAAGGAGGGCTGATGTAACTGAGAAAACACCCACCGCGTGAGTACGACAACGCTCTCTTCTCTCGACTCGAGTTCCTCTCCGAAAGTACCTCCGATAGCTGCAACTTTGCGCGTGTACGAAGTCAACTCCAGAATAGCGTTAATGTCGCGTCTGACGCGTTCATTAGGTCGGTACGGATGTCTCTCATCTTCATCCACAAAGTCGGCAACGATAAGCCCTCGACCTCTCTCGTGGCCTGGCTCCGTATCCGACTCGAAAAAGTGCGAGAACAGCACCGTGTTTGACTCCATGAGCAAACCATTAATGGTTGTCGACACCAAACGGTTCTGAGTCACGCCTTTGCCGCCGCTGTCGTCGTCTTCTCGGATTGTAATGTGTCCCAGCTTCTCGGAAATGCTAATCTCAATGTTGCAAAAGTACTGCACCAGCATATCGAACACCTGCTTCACGCTCCCCACTCCATGGAACTGGATCGTCGTAAACCGTGTCGAGCAAAAGTCTCCATTTGGCAGCTCATACCGATGGTCTTCACACATCGGTTTGCACGGGTCCACATTCGGTCGTCGTTGTCGTAAGAAATGGTCTGCATCGTTCAGTTTCAAAGGTTTCATCGCCAACAACGCATCCCTCCTCGCGGCTCCATCTCGTCCCAAATTAATAAATCTCTGCAACGGGCTCCCCGCTTGAATCGTCTGTACAAAAAGACCATCAATACGCAGCAACTATTACCCCCTAAAAAAAATAATACTTCCAGTAAAAATAATTCTTACCGAAAGTGCGTACTCGGACATGATTCCTTGAATATTGGCGAACTCAAGTTGCTGACTTTGAACAGCATCGCGCAGCACTTTGCTGGCGATGACTCTGTCCTTGTCGTTGTGTCCCGGGTTGCCAAACGAGGCCAGGGCCCGTTGTTTCAGCTCCTCCATCCTGGCCTGGAGTCCGTCCAGCTCCTTCAGGAGCCGCCCCTTCTCCTCCTTCCGAAGGGTGTGGGTGGCCTTGCGGTATTTGCGCTTGGGTCTTTTCTTCTCCTGGGGCTCGGACCGTATGATGGGTTTTTCTCGTTTTCGTCTCTTAATGATTGCATCCTTTTGGGTGGTAGCTGGGTGTTTCATGGACGTTTTCAGCGCCAGCAGCGTGTGCGCGGAGCCATCTTCGACGCTGCTGGACGGGCTGCTGCGCGCGGGAGAGGAGGTCGGAGACGCCACGCGCGGGCCGAGCAGCAGCGAGCGGTAGTAGCGGTCGTCCCGGATCTCCTCGCGAGACGTCATCAGCACTTGACCACCTTGACGCGAATAGCAAACTGAAAGAAAACACCGTCGTTCTGAAGTGGGGTTTATTGGGTGGTGCATAAAAGCCGTGGGTTTAATCGAAGCGTGACGACCACCGAAAGTGGGTGAACAAGCACAGCAACTTCTGCTTCAACCTGCTATCGAGTTTATTCACCCTTCTGAGTGGCATTTGTATTGTAATAGACAGCGTTTAGATCCGCCACGTGGGTGAGCAGCGGGTGCTGGAATCCAAGCTCTCCATGATGGTCTCGTGCATGCTCTGGCTCCAGCGGTCCATGTTCTCGCGCAGTTCGTACCATCCGTCCTTGCGGACGGGGAAGTTCGGGTGACGTAGGCGAGAGTGCGACCAGCGAGTGAGCACCACCACTGTATCTTGCTCTGAACTCTCAACGTAGGGGGCTCCGACCTGCTGAGGACGCTGCCGCCGAGTGTACGATCGCACCTCCATGACGGTGTTTACGTCCTTCCGAATACGTTCTGCTGGGCGGTAAGGGTGGCGATCGTCTTCGTCCACAAACTCCGCGACGATGAGTCCGTAGCCATCTTGATCTCCTGGCCCAGTCGCACCGTCATAGTCGGAGAAGACCACGGTGTTGGATTCCATGTGCAGACCCTTCCCGGTCAAGGATGTTAGGCGGTTTTGCGTGATCCCGTCTTCGCCGCTGTCGTCGTCCTCACGGACTGTGAGATGTCCAATCTTCTCCGACACGCTGATCTCGATGTTGCACAAGTAATACACTACCAAGTCGAACACCTGCTTGACGCTCTTGGCGGGCTCAAACTGCGAGGTGGCGAAGCGGACAGCCCAGTAATCCCCTTCGTCGTTCTCGAATCGGTAGTCTTCCGACATTGATTTCAGCGGGTTCAGATGCGAGAGTCGTCTTTCGAAAAAGTTACGTGCATCTTGAAGCTTTTGAGCCTTCATCGCACGCAATGTCTCTCGCCTGGATAATTCATCTTTCCCCAGGATGATCGTTCTCTGAATAGGACTTCCAGCTTGGATATTCTGTGCAACAGCATATCAAAATAGGCACAAGGCAAAAAAAAAGTTAGCGGTGCTTGTAAGAGAAACGAAAGCGATCAGCACGATGCCAAGCGTACACAAGCTGCGTAGCCGGTCATCGCCGACTGGATCTCTACAAAAGCCTCCTGGTGTTTCTTCACGGCGTTGTGCAGCACGTTCGTGTAAAGCTGCTTGTCCTCCTCCTTCTGGCCGTCACGATTGGGTGCGAATGCACGCCGTTGCAGCTCAGCTATCTGAGTCTGTAGCTCCGCTAACTCAACACGAAGATGGTCGATCTCCTCCTAGTTACCCAGCAACGCAGCAATGGATTCATCAAACAGTATAAACGTGAGCATCAAGAATGCACTTGCGCTAAGCGACCACCTCAACCTCAGCAGAGCCAGATCATGTAAAACAAAACAAAAAACTCAAACTCTTTAGCTGTTCGTACCTTTCGAATGGTGTGCGTAGCCTTGCGGTACCCACGCTTCTTTTTACGCTTGACCACGGGCGCCGCCTCCTCTTCTGTCGTTGACTGAGCGCTGCCGTCGTCATGGTGATCGCTCTCGTGTTCGTCTTGAGGCTGCGTCGCTCTTCTCTTGCTCCGGCGCAGCAGTCTAATAGCCGGCTCCACCGATTCGGGAGAGCTACTCCACTGTGCATCCGGAGGGGCAGCTCGGCTCCTCATGGCTGTCACCACCTTCTCCCTTTGGCACGGGGGGCGGCAGCTGCTTGACTGCGGTCGTGCTCCTCGTGGATGGGGACTCGACGCCAATGTCGCAGCAACTGGAGCGGTGCCGGTACACGCATTGGCGGCACGCAGCAGCGGCAGGAAAACTCCTCCCGTCGCGGGGCTGTCGGCTGCTGAAAGGGACGACGAGTGCCAGTCCTCAAGATGCAGAGACTTGGACTGGGTGGACATCAAGGGGCACGCCGATGCCCACGACTGGTCGGCGTCGGTGTGGGGCGATGGAAGCTCCATGCGCTAGAGTGCAGGCCAACGGACACGTGAGTGGCAAGCAGGGCAAGTTGACGAATGACGTGTGATTACGACAGAAGACTGCTTTTCACTCACCGATATTCATTATTGCCATGCATCATTTCTGAAAATAGTAGAGGTGGTAACTAAAGCCAATTCCACTATTTGTACGGTATAAATTAATCCCTACATATTTCATATAGGAGGGTTTGGGCCGGGAAGTTAAACGATGCATTTTTTGATGGATGAAGATGTTGGCGATAAACGAATCGACTACACCGTGCATCATACACGTATTCTGGACCTGTGCGACTCGAGGCCATAGGCTTTATAGAAACTATGAGCAATGGCGGCATGGACAGAAATCGTGTCGAGCTGGTACCTGCGACGTGTGTGGACGTCATTTGCCTGACATCCTTAGACCAAGCGCCTCAATATGCAGATCTTCCGCTAAGCTGCGTTGCATGGTCTTGCCGAAGAGATCCATCCGGTCGCGCAGTTCGTGCCAGTCCTTGGACGCGACGGGGAATTGCGGGCGATGCAGCTTGTTCTGCACCCACCTCGTGAACACAACTGTCACTCTGTCCTCGTCCTTGGGTGACAGCGGGCATTCGCGAACTTCCATCACAGCGACGACATCCTTTCGGATGCACTCGCCTGGTTGGTACGGATACTTTTCATCACCGTCGGCATAGTCCATCACGATCATCCCGTAGTCGCCCTCCCCGTGGATACACTTCTCGTCGTCGCGGGGCTCATGAAAGTGCGCGAACGTGATCGTGTTCGACTCCACCTTCAGGTCTTTGATGGTCGTGGACACGAGTCGGTTCTGCGTGATGCTTTTGTTGCCATTGTCGTCGTCCAAGCGGACCGTAATGTGGCCGATCTTCTCAGAAATGCTGATCTCAAGGTTGCAGTAATAGAACAGCAGCAGGTCGAAGATCTGCTTGACGCTGCGGGCATCCTTGAACTGGGTTATTGACAAGCGCTCGGAGAAAAAGTCGCCATTGTCCATTTCGAAGCGGCGGCCTTCGTCGCAAATGTTTCGTAAGTTGGTGTTGGGCCGACGGAGTTGCAAGAATTGCTCGGCCTTCGGCATTTTGCTCGCTTTCAGCGCCCTCAGTGCCGTCCGTCGGGAGTCTTGATCTCTTTTCAACATAATCTTGTCATGCAA
This sequence comes from Phytophthora pseudosyringae, assembly GCA_019155715.1. Lineage (NCBI taxonomy): Eukaryota > Oomycota > Peronosporomycetes > Peronosporales > Peronosporaceae > Phytophthora > Phytophthora pseudosyringae. The sequence continues at coordinate 13,518 of JAGDFM010000517.1, forward strand.
CGCAGATCCGGCTTGGGCGTTCTACACAGTTCAAATTTTACACAAAGTATGGCGCGTTCAGCATACTAAGTATCAATGACTCCATCCAAGCGTGCTCCTAACACAAAAACGTACGCATAACGAGAATTCCGACATAATGGACGCGATTTCACCGAACTTCTGCTGGTTGACGTGCACGTCGTCGCGCAATTCACGCCCGACTTGAATACTTCTAGCCGTGTCTCGGTCCACGCGGCCCATCGATGCCATGGCCTGCTGCTTCAAGCTCGCCAGCTGGGCACTCAGCCCCGCCATCTCCTTCAGAAGTCGCTCCTTTTCCTCCTTCACGACGAGCAACCCCAGATTTCTCAGATAAAATCCTCCCCCACGTACCAAGCGTTGACACTCGTGTCTTACCTTCCGAACAACGTGCGTCGACTTCCGATGCTTACGTGGACGATTAGGCTTCGCCACTGCCTCCTGCGACGTGTCCGACTTGGCGCTGCTGACTGCAGCATCTTCGCCCTCCGGAGAGCTTCGTGGTCCGCACAATTCCAGCACTTCATTGAGCTCCGCGGGGCTCGTCGCTGCGTGTCTCTTACCCAGCGCTCGTGGAGCCGCTGCACGCTGCTCGGAAGCATTTTGCGCTATCTTCGCGATAGCCTCCGCCCCCAGTCGCTCGTCCGGCGTGGCACGGACTCCCCAAGACCGATTCATCGCGCTGCTTCCGCCCCAAGCACCCACTTTGTTCGCTGATCGTCGTCACGGCGTTGAGTGCGTGCAAATCAACGTCTCACTTGAAGGCGAGCAATCGATGGTTGGTCGATTGCGCGCGCAACTTCACCTAAGTACGACGCGACTAGTCTAAATCCGACTAGCAAAAAAGGCAACTTGGAGTTGCAGTTACATGCAGCTAGCAACTTGTATGGGCCGACAGAATACAGTAGCCGTATCACAATTGCGAATGGAGACTCTCGAGCAGCGTGCGGTGCAGAAGAAGCCCCCAGCTGTCCATGGAGTGTCGGAGCTCCTGCCATCCGTCGACCGCCATGGGGAATTCCGGTCGGTGCAAAGTGTTCTGCACCCACCTGGTCATCACCACGACCCTCTCGTCCTCTCCGGAGCCGTCGTGATTTGGCCGGTTGTATCCACGCACTTCGATCACCCCATTGACGTCCTTCCGAACGCGCTCTGTAGAGCGGTATGGATACCTCTCGTCGAAGTCCACGAACTCCGACACGACGATCCCGTAGCCGCGGTCCGAGCACGTGATGTCGTCACGCTCACAGAACTCCGAGAACATGACGGTGTTCGACTCCATTTGCATGCCCATCTTGGTCGTGGTCGACATCAAAAAGTTCTGCGTGATGCCCTCGGTGGTGCTGTCGTCGTCGTTCTCGCGGACGGTAACGAGAGTCTCGAGCTTCTCGGAGACGCTGATCTCCATGTTGCTAAAGTAGAAGATCACCAGGTCAAAGACCTGCCGTACGCTTTCGACGCCCTCAAACTGCATGATCGAGAAGCGAGCGGAGCAAAAACCTCCGCTATCAGTTTCGTAGCGCTGGTCCTCGGCGAGGGCCTTGAATGGGTCCAGCTCCGACCGCCGAATTTTCAAAAACTCCTCGCCTTCCTTGAGCTTCCTGGCTTTCACTGCCTGCAGAGTTTCATGACGAGACTCCAAGTCCTTCTTCAATATTATTTTCTCTTGCAGAGGCGTTCCAGCTTGAATGTTCTACAGGTAGTAAATATCCATAGTCGTCAAATTTTACCTTAATTCAGCAGTAAGCTCGGCAACCCGGCACTGATACGTACGCACAGCGTGTAGTCCGACATGATGGACAGTGCCTTGCAGAACGTATTCATATGTCCCTGGATGCTTTCTTGCAGCCTTTGACGAGACGATTTACGCACCAACTGATCTACTGAGAACGTCGGGTCGATCGCGCGCTTCTTGAGCGCCGTCATCTCCTTCTGCAAGATCTCCATCTCCTTCAGAAGCCGCTCCTTCTCCTCCTACCAGCAACACTCAACACACACACACCATTAGCTCCTTCACCAAAGCCCGGTCACGTTTTGAGTATCAATCCATTTTGACACCTTTCGAATGGTGTGCGTTCCCTTGCGGTGCTTCCTTTTCGGATACTTGCGCTTCGGCCGCACCGTCTCCTCCGACTCGGTGCTAGTGTCGTCTTGAGCATGGGTCGGTCCCTCTGCTTCTGGGTCTTCTTCTGCAGACCCCGTGGCCGTCGATGGTCCAGTGTCTCCTCCTTCGCGGCCTTCACCTAGCTGCTCCGTTCCGTCCACTGATTCATGGCCGTCGGGCCTAGGAGCTACGATGGACGCCCACGAGCGCGTTGGCGCTAGCGTGTCGCTTAACGGGGACGAGATCGCGGACGACGTGGTGGACGACGCCCTTCCGCCTCGAGCGAACGCGGTGTTCTGGTGCTTCATCGCCGGCTCTGAGGGCACTTGGGTCTCAAAAAAAAAACGTTTTTGCGCCACAGGACAGAAATCGGGTGCAGCAGGTCAACAATGCCAAAGACAAACAGCAGTGCAAACAAGTCATGGTCTATAGGGCACCAAACCTGATACTAAAAATGCTGAATTCAAGACTACGTGGCTATGGACGGCCACGGAGGTTCTCTGCTACCGTGCGATGCAAGGCTCGCCCCCACAGATCCATGTTGTCGCGCAGCTCGTACCATCCGTCCGTGCAAACGGGGAACTTGGGGTAGTGCATTCGGTTCTGCACCCATCGGCTGAGGACGACCACCGACTGACGACCTCCTGCCACGCTCTTCGCGCGCTGGGGCACGAACTCGCGGATCTCCAGCACAGCGTTCACGTCGCGACGTACGCGCTGGCTGGGAACGTAGGGATGCCTGTCGTCTTCATCTACGAAGTCGGCAACGATGACCCCGTAGCTGCTGTCTCCTGGTCCACTGCTCTTGTCCGTGCTGCGGTCGTAGTACTGTGAGAACATGACCGTATTCGACTCCATCTTGACATCCTTGTGCGTGATAGACACTAGTCGGTTCTGCACAATGCCCTTGTCATCGCCGCCATCGTCCTCCCGGATCGTGATGTGGCCAATCTTCTCGGAGATGCTGATCTCGATGTTGCAAAAGTAAAAGAGCAGCAGATCGAAGACCTGCTTCACGCTCTGCGCGTTCTCGAACTGCGTAACAGTGAAGCGAGTCGAGCAGAAGTCTCCATTCTCCGCCTCGTACCTGCGCTCTTCCCCCATTGTGTTGCACGGGTCGAGATTGGGCCGACGCATCTTCATGAACCTCTCCGCCTTCTCCATCTTCCTCACCTTAATCGCTGCCAAGGTATCGTGTCGAGACTGCTCATCGCTTTTTAAATGGATGAAGTCTTGCAGCGGACTTCCAGATTGAATGGTCTGCAGAAGGATAGCGCAAATGGCGCAGCGTTAATAGTCATCGTGCATGCCAGGACCGGTGGGACCTTAAACTTACGCATAAGGTGTATTCCGACATGATGGAGGAGAGCTGGATGAACACTTGCTGGCGCTGTTGAACGCCTTGTCGTAGAGCCTTGCCAACCTCGCGCGTTCTCTCCATGATCTCCTCATTCTCGTCAAATGGCACTTTCGTCTGATCCCGCAAGCCCGCGATCTGGGCCTTCAGTGCCTCCACCTCTTTCAACAGCCTCTCCTTCTCCTCCTGCACCATTAAAAGAAGCCGCCATCAGCGCACAACCCGCAGCAGTAAATTCGACCCACTCCACCACCACCACCTTTCGGATCGTATGCGTCGCTTTCCGGTACTTTCGCTTTCGCTTGGGTTTCTCCACGGCTGTCACGCTGTAGCTCTTACCCTCCTCGCCGCTCGTGCTGTACGACCTCGGCTCGTCTTCCACCCCCCTTTTCTTGGTCGTGTAGTTCGCTGCTTCGCCTCGACTGAGTCGGTTATACTGCTCCAGACTCATCGCTTTCGGTGTCATCGTTGCCGTCCTGCTCTCGTAGTCCTGTCTCGGGATCGAATCGTCCGTCACCCCCCTCCTCTCCATCAGCGCCACCCAGGGCTGCACCGGATCCGCGCTCTCCGCAGCCGTCGATGAACACGAGGACAGCGGAGACGACGAGGCACTCGCATTGAACGCTGCCGTCGACACGTGCAACCGCGTCGAGTTGGCCATCGCGCTCAGCGGCTGGAACGGCGTCTGCGCCTGTGGGAAGCTCGGCGCCAAGCTGCCGTCAGAGAGTGCTGGCCGGCGGTCGCCAGGGAGGCGAGTCGGCCCTCGCTGCTGCCCGCTGGTGTCGCCATCGAGCCGCGCGAGGAAGTCGTTCATTGTCACGCGCTCGTCTTGTCAACAGCTCCGATAAATGATTAATGGCGCGCAAGCATGTTGACGGGCCACCTGTACCGTACTTATGGTACCAGAATCGCGGTCGATGACTGGTTATAAATCAGAATCGTACTTAGTATCGCTCGACTGGCGAGACCAAAGTGTAGCCATGTACACCGGCTCAGCAACGCTACATCTTGGAGTGGTTGTTGCCTTTTATCTCCGGCAGCAGACGACGGGGGACAGCCGCTCCATCATGGTGTGGTGCAGCGTCTGGATCCAGCGCTCTGTGTTGTCGCGCATCTCGTGCCAACCGGACTGCGGGATCTCGTACTCGGGGTGATACACCTTGCTGTGCACCCAACGAGTGAGCACGACCACTCGCCCCTCGCCCGTGTTATTGGACCTGGCGCGCACACCGTGCCTGATCGGATACGACGTGAGCTCTAGTACAGCGGTGAAGTCGCGCCGTATGCGTTCGTGCGGGTGGTAAGGATTAAGGTCGTCGTCGTCGACGTAGTCCGCCACGAAGATGCCGTAGCCGTTCTGGTGCCCCGCATCGTCGTCGCCAGGCTCGTATCGTGAGAAATACACCGTGTTGGACTCCATCCGCAGTCCGCCAATAGTGGTGGACACTAGTCGGTTTTGTGTAATGCCTGGGGCCATGTTGTCGTCGTCCTCTCGGATCGTGATGTTGCCCAGCTTCTCTGACACGCTGATCTCGATGCTGCTGAAATACCCGAGCAGAATGTCGTACACCTGCTTCACTGTGTTCTCGAACTGCATCGTAGAAATGTACGTGGCGTAGAAATCTCCGTTCGAGGCCTCGTAGCCGTGGTCCTCTCGCATCGGCTTCAGCGGGTCCACACGCGGCCGTCGGTCACTCAGAAACTTGGCTCCGTCCTCCAGCACTTTACTCTTCAGGGCCAACAGGGTCGCCCGCCGTGCATGCATGTCCTTCTGTAAGTGAATTGGTCGATGAATAGGACTGCCCACTCGAATGTTCTGTCAACAGCACAGAGGGAAAAAGAATACAAGGGTCCTGTTAGAACTCTCACTCAACCAAACAAAACCAAGCATCCACAGCCGCAGAAGACTCACAAATAAAGAGTACTCCGACATGAGCGCGTGAATCTTGGTGCACTCCAGTTGCTGCGTCTGGATGGCCCGTCTCAACACCCTATTGGCACTCTGCAGCTCACTCGGAGTCCGCGCCTCGACGCCCACACAAGTGGCAAAAGCTCGTGCCTTGATCTCCTCCATCTTCGTGTGCAACTCTGCCAGCTCCTCCAGCAAGTTCGCCTTCTCCTCCTGCCATAACCCCCACGTCAATAAAACCCAGTACCCGCCGGCCCACAGCTTCCGAAAACCCTCCCCACCTTCCGGATGTTAATCGTGGACTTGCGGTACTTCCGCTTGGGTCTTTTCTTCTGCTCTCCGCCCCCTTCCTCCTCCTCTCTGCCCACTTGCTCGTCCTTCAGCCCGCGCTTGTTGCCCACGGGGCTGGAGTCGACACTGGGCGACACGACGCTGTCGGTCGTCGGGCTCGTGCTCTCCGGCGTCTCCGCCGCGGCGTCATCGTCGCGCATCTCGTCCATGGACGCCAGCCACTGCGTCGCCACGTCCGTCACCAGCCGCGTGGGGGACTCGAGCGCCTCGGGCGCCGCCACCTTCGCGCGCAGCACGTTGCCACTCATGACGCACAGTGCTGGAAGTGCCCAGTACAGGAATGCTTGGGGCCGAAAAGACAAGGACGCATTGTAGCAGCTTTTGATGGGTAAAGACCAGCAAATCACCGGGAAAAACAACGAAATCGGAATTAACCGAAAATAGGCCTACGACGTGATACTGTACTTGAGGTCAAGTCGCGAAGGTGCCAGGACTGTTCTGTACGGTACAGTCAAAAGTGAAGTGGAGTTGGTCGAGTGAGAGGGCTCATTCGGCAATTCGCTGTCGAGATGGTGCCTGGTTGGGAGAAAGTGGAGGTGGCGGCGGAGTTTTCGTTGCACTGTGCGGATGACAGCTCCATGGAACGTCTGGAGGCGCCGGTGCTGCTTGGGCCGCTGGACCACACCACGCAAAACTTCACGCCGATAACGGTGTTGTTCGTGTATCGCCGAGAGGAGCCTGCGAGTGGTGAAGAGTTGATCCCCATCGAGAGGTTTCGACGTGCGTTGGGGAGGCTGCTGGACTATTATCCTCACCTTACGGGTCGAATCGTGATGCACGAGGACAATGCGCCGCGGATTGAGCGACTTGGGGCAGGGGCGACGTTGGTCTCGGCGAAATGTCGTGGACGGCTTGAGGCGTTTGAGGCGGTTGGAGGGGGTGATGAGGTGGGGTCGAAGCCGCGGCTGATTGTTACGAATTTATCGGATGGAGGCAACGCGCTGCTGCCGCCATTCGATCCGAGCGAAGAAGGGAAAACGCGAGACCCGATCCTGGCAGTGCAGCACACACGGTTTGCATGTGGTGGGGTGGCGATTGGCATTTGCCTTCGACATATCATTTGTGACGCGTCTGGGTTCTTCCAGCTTGTGCGCGACCTCGCTGCGCTGTATCGAGGGTTTCGAGACTTGGACGAGGGGAAGCTGGCCGACAAAAACAGTGTAAAGCTCTCCAAGCCGCCGCATATTCACTCGTACAGGGCGGATCTCCACGAGATGACGCCGGAGAAGCGGCAAGAAGCTCTCGAGTCCCAACCGGCCGGTTTCAGGCTGTCAGGGAAATCAGCGACTGCGACTGCGGCCGTGGATCGAGTTGTCCCTCCACCCGTCATCGGTCGGGTGCTGCGCTTCTCATCGAGCGAGCTGGCAGCTCTCAAGGCTGAGGCTAACGCGAGTAACAAAGGTAAACCGCTGTCAACCTTCTGTGCCTTGGCTGCTCACCTTTGGAAGAGCATATATCGTGCCCGTGTGCGTGAGGCAAGGAGCTTGACATCAATCGAAGCAGCAGTCCATGCGCCGCCTCAGATCCTCCTATCGGTCGACCTGCGAAGCCGAAACCAGTTAGCTGATATGCTGCCTCGGTACTTTCCGAATGCTGTGTTCTCGCCCGTTTTATCAGTGCCCGCTGCCCAAGTTCTGGAAGCTCCGCTATCTGTCGTCGCTGCGTTGATTCGCGATGGTACTCAGCCGCAAGAGCCGGCAGAAATGTTGAAGGCTCTGCAATGGATCGCCGCACAGCCTGACAAGCGTCGAGTGCAGCCTCGTTACAACTACGAACAAGATGGTGTGTTTGTGACTCAGTGGAGCAAGTTTGACATGTATCGAGGCAGCGTGTTCGACGTCCCTCCTGCACTTGTGGCACAACCGTTCACACCCCTCTCGCTCTATGACGGCCTCGTGTACCTCATGGCCACGGAAGATCAGCTACGCCAGTCTGTGAGCTGTAGCGGGATCACGACGGGCAGCATAGACGTTAGTATGGCGCTCAGTGAATCAGTGTGGACGGCTCTAGATCAGGACGCAGACTTCCGCCATCATAGGTGATACAGTAGTACCTGGTATCTGGATTTGCAGACTATTACTACTATAGTATAGAACTCACTCCACATCCTCTTACTATTTTGACTCACTATCAAAATTGAGGATAATATCCTCAATAGTATTACTATGAATATTGATATCGTATGAGCCGATATTACTACTTTCACTGGTTGAGCAACATTTCGATGTGGCCGCCCGGAGTGGCGCTTGCAGCCGTCACGGCTTGCATTGCTACATAGTGGCGCTTCTAAGATTCGGCGAATCCGCGTTCAAATATCGTTTTGCTGGCAACCATGGCTATTTCCTGGGGAAAATGACCAAATCGGTATGAAATCGCATTTTAACTGCCGAATCGGTAGGCCCTACATCGTACCACTAATGATACCGATTAGTATCAACGAGCGAGGTTACCATCTTCACTTGCTCTACGAGCCAACCTTCTCTCCGTGCGTGTTCGTTTGTTGTGCCCAACATATTCACACTGCTCACAACGGTATCTTGGGCCAGGTCCGTCCTGAATCGCTTTCTCTGCGGCCTCCCATGCTTAGCGGCTAGAATGGGCGGGCTTGCCTCGCTCGAGTCCAATTTTCTGATCTAAAGGTAGCTGCACAGCCGCCCCCAAGAAGCTTTAGCATAGGTTGCAACCTCGTGCATCTCGCTAAAGTAATAGAACATCATATCGAGTGTTCCTCGACTGTGAAGGAGAACAACTAATCGGTATCACCACGGTAATTGGTGCTGATCGATGAAGGCACACGTACAGTGCTTCGCACTTAGTATAACACGGTGCCTTACGTGCATCGACAGCGGCGCACCATCGCTATGTACGTAGCTGACATCAGGAGACGAGTGCTGCACCTTGTAGTGACAGATATCCTTTCTCTGTGTATCGTATAGTGTCATGCTTTCGGCGTCACGTCCATCTTCTTCTTCAGTCATTCTGCAGCGTTATTGTGGCGTCTAGAAGCTCGGTCGAGAATTCGACTGCACATTGCCTGTACGAACTGCAACGGTAGAAGCTCGCGTAAGCCCACTGCTAGTTGAGACACAAATCGGCTCTCAACAAAATTGGATCTCCAACCGTACGTCGGGCTCACATTTACATTGGTCTACGGAATCCCCTCTCTCCAAAGACGTACGGGGTACAACTTTGGGTGGGGCTCGTACGGCCCGCGCTTCGGCATGCACTACGTGAACTTCACGGACCCTCTCCAAAGACGTACGGGATCTACACTAACCAAAGTTCTATGTGATATCACTGGCCGAAGCCATACGAGATCTCCAGGACAGGGTCAACTGACCGTTTATCAACGTACCCACTATAGCTAAAACTTGGTAAGCTAGCGTCTGTCTAGTTCATAGTCAATGAGAGACCACTGAGGTCGGAGCGCACTATTCTCTCGCAACCGAGCTGGAGTTCGTTTGTAGCAGCACAATACCTTGCAACACTAACGTCCGTTAGGAGTATTAGACTTCCTCAACGGACGAAGCTTCACACACTGTAGCGAGGGCACGGGACGTGCAGATGCCAGCAGACGCATCGCGTTGAGCACACCAGTAACCACGCACGCGACAAGCAGGTAACCAGCGAAGCTCGGACCTAGGCGAAGACACTCGACAATTGTATTCTGCATAATAGGAGGCACATAGCAAAAGAGAAACTCACAGAAATCACTGGGGCCTGCAAGCCGCAGCGGCTGCCTTGAATACCATAATTCATTTTACCTCCAAGCACTCGGATTCTCAAGCAAACTAGGGTCGCAAGACACTACGAAGTTAACTTTAGCTGTGGACAACGATCCAAGCACGGACCATGAGTCGGCCCCAGCAGAAGCGCAGTCGCGCGAACACCGCCGGTGAAGATGGTGAAGCTGCGACACCCGCTACAGCCAAGCTCTGAACGGCGATGGAGCCGCCTCAAATTGTATGTTTCTCTCACGAATATCTGGTCAAGTGGAGACGTGAGCGAGAACTATACGAAGCCGCCGTGATTTCCCGATTCCAGGAGTCCGGTGAATCTTCAGCCACTGTCATGATACCCGCGATCAGTACGATCAACCGCCGGTAGATGAAGACGTTCTGCGAGCTGGAACTGAAGCTTCCAGTGGATCAGATGACGAACGAGAAGTTGGTCAGCACAATTACTCAGATCCTGTCGAGCATGATGAACGACCAAATCCCCAACGTGCATTCCATCATGAGTCAGCATTGGAAGATGGATCTGCGCCAAAAAGATGTCAAGGCCCGGGTTCTAAATTACTTCGATCGCTTTGATGAATTGGTAGACTAGTACGGATTAAGTATTGCTCTGGATGGGAATGATAAGTTGAAGTGCAAGCTGCTGACGGAAAATCTACGCCCTACGAGTCTGAAGGAGCAAGTTCAGCTCTATGAAGACCTGGACCCTACAGTGAAGTTCAACGTTCCGAGATTGTTTGATGTTATCAAAGCCGAAGCAGTCGCTGATTTCCCTGACAGCCTGAACCCGGCCGGTTGGGACTCGAGAGCTTCTTGCCGCTTCTCCGGCGTCATCTCGTGGAGATCCGCCCTGTACGAGTGAATATGCGGCGGCTTGGAGAGCTTTACACTGTTTTTGTCGGCCAGCTTCCCCTCGTCCAAGTCTCGAAACCCTCGATACAGCGCAGCGAGGTCGCGCACAAGCTGGAAGAACCCAGACGCGTCACAAATGATATGTCGCAGGCAAATGCCAATCGCCACCCCACCACATGCAAACCGTGTGTGCTGCACTGCCAGGATCGGGTCTCGCGTTTTCCCTTCTTCGCTCGGATCGAACGGCGGCAGCAGCGCGTTGCCTCCATCCGGTAAATTCGTAACAATCAGCCGCGGCTTCGACCCCACCTCATCACCCCCTCCAACCGCCTCAAACGCCTCAAGCCGTTCACGACATTTCGCCGAGACCAACGTCGCCCCTGCCCCAAGTCGCTCAATCCGCGGCGCATTGTTCTCGTGCATCACAATTCGACCCGTAAGGTGAGGATAATAGTCCAGCAGCCTTCACTCAAGTTTTGTATGACCTCTCTTTATATGCATACAAGGTATATGAGTCACATTTTGGAGGACCAAAAATGGTCCACACCTGCTTATTTGATCCACACTGGCTCCGCCACACACTCCTCCAACCAAAAAGAACGGCTCACCCCAAGCTCCGTCGTTCCCCATGTCCCCACGCACCTGTCTGACGCTCGAGCAGAAGCTCCAGGTTCACCTAAAGCTGAAGCAGAGTCCTGGCATCAACAACTCCATGCTCTCCGAGTGGACCTACTCGACGTTCAAGGCCCGGGTCAGCCGAGCTACCCTCACCAGACTGCGTGCCCTGCCTTCCTCCTACTTCAGCCACGTCGACATTTAGGCATAATTCGGTCCTTCAAGGCACGGTACAGAAAGCTTTTCGTGCGGTGGTGCTTGGATGCACTTGAGGCTAACGTTACACGAAAGCTCAATTTACTTGAAGCTGTACAATTCTCCATTGATGCTTGGGCTGGTGTGACACCAACAACAATCACAAATTGCTGGATTAAAACTCGCATTTTGAGTGGAACGATGCTAGGAGGTGCCCGGGCTAGTGCTGATTA
>JAGDFM010000518.1:0-17472 GCA_019155715.1 Phytophthora pseudosyringae
AAATTCACGAAAACCACTCATTTGGATATTAACGATAGGTTCGGTGCTCTGTCTCTTCCACAACGAAAGGGTGAAACTTTGTGTGTAATGGTATAGACAGGTCTGTTGGTAGGGTTTATGTTCGATGTGTTAAAAAACGTCCAGTAATCCGGCAACCCCCCACTACTGATGTGCCGCTAGTGGTGGTGGTGCTGCTGGTGCGGATAGTGGTGACAGCAGTGGTACCGGCGGAGGTGCCGCTGCTGGTGGTGCTGAGGGTGGTACGGGTGCTGGCCAGGTCAGCGTTGATGACTCGGATGACGTCCCACCCACTCAGCAATCATGCATGCAGCCTGCACTCGCAGCTACAGTGCCACCCGTGCGGATCAAGTTAAACGGCAGAGCTGTGCCGGTCGGACGTACCGCAAAGAGCAGCGTGCGAAAGCAAAGGCTGACCTCATAGAATACAATCAGGGCATAAAACTCCGTGGTCTGCTTCGTGATAGGGACTTGTGCGACGTGGTTGCTGCCTTAAAGGAAATCCAGCCCGGTCTACGTGAGGTAGGACCATTTCTCGCGACATTCCAGGTTGTAAGAAAGGCTGTGGGTAAGCCACTAGCGTGGCGACTCGACACAGACTACGTATCGGATACTGTTCGATACTGACTTCCCGAACCAACTCGATGGAGCAACTGCGAGAGAAGTTAAGTGGAGAGCTGGAGGAGATCCAACTTGATAGCGATGGCGAAAACGTCGAGGATGCAGATGGATACGTAGTGGCAATTGAAAAGATTGGTAGAGGGCAGCTGGAAGACATGAAGTGGCTGTGGAATCTGCAGACTACGTGTCGACGCGGTGTGTCGTTGTGCACTTGGCTTAACACCGAGGTTAAGAGCATCGTGGACGAAGCTGTTGCTGCGATCGTGGCTTTAAATAATTTCCTGAATACCTGACCATACCTAGTAATACCTGGATTCGGTTTTGACATCGCAATGTCTGACCTCTTCTGCATCCGAGGTTCAACGTGGTTGAACGACGACACGATGCGTGCCTTCTCGGTGTTTCTGAAGACCTACAAGAACAACACGACGGTGACGATACCACCGCTGAAGAAGCAACCACTGAAGAAGCCAACAAGGAAGGAGCCGCTACTTGCTGAGAAACAATTACTGGAGATTCGTGCTGGTATTTCTGCTCGACAGTACGTTTTGATGCCTATCAACTTAAGTGGTGTTCATTGGGGCTGCTTGGTGATCGACGGCAGCTCAAAATCGATTCAACTATACGACAGCATGGCCTCGCAGAAAAACATGAAGCGCTTGAAGGCCATCATGTTGGAGATCGTCTCCGCAATGCCAGACAAATACGTTAAGCTAAACGTTGACGGGCCTCTGCAGAAGGGTGGCGACAGCTGCGGTGTGTTTGCATGCCTCCACCTCTGGAAGTCCGTGTCCAGCGAGGCGCCAACGGACGTGTCCCCTTCTGGTATCACCAAGCTACGCTGAAAGATGTTGCAAGCGATCATGAAGGTGAAACGTCGCTGTTAGTGGAAGGTTTTGACATGATAGATGCGGTTTGGAGCGTGATGGATAATACATGGCATTTACCTGGACGATACCTGTATCGATGCTTGGCCATACCTGGTAGAGATGAGTGGTCCAGCTGCAATTTTGCATGCCTACAACACAATCTTTTCGTCACTTCGACTGTTGCTCATGTAGGGCACACATGACTAGTACAGATATCAAAGGTCATTGATACCTGTGTAATATTTGGATAGCGTCGACTTAGTTCCTTTTATAAGCAGAAATTGAAACCTGAAAAATAACTGGCAAATTACCCGGAAAAAAACTGCATCTGAGTAAACCTAATCCCTATTCGCCGATCTGGGAAAACTGGACGCGAGACACAGCCGGAAAAAAAACACGTTTTGGGTCGGGTCAAATCTATAGCCGCAATTTGTAATTTATCGGTCAGATTGGTAATTAACAAGATCAAAGCTGTTTATAATTTCGATGCGGTTATAATTTCGGTGCGCACTGTATTATACCGCTAACGTTTGATGTACATGTACATTATTGCAGACATTTCAAGCCACAGGTATCGCAGCTCATTCGCATTGAAGTGGCCAGTGACCAGCATTCCCGCCTTAAACCACCTCATTTTGCGTAATTCGCTGCGTTTTACATCAGAGCCCGTGCACAGCCCCGCGTCATTTGCCAGTTTTCCCATCGTGGCATAAGCACTCCCGCCATGTTCATGGAGGCCGGCGACGTGCACTTTGCCGGGCTCTCGCCGCTCTCGGCCTCGTCCCCAGACGACCTTCTCTCGCCCGTGCCGCTTTTCCCGCCCGCCGCCGCCCCCGCGAAGCCCCAGAAGCCCCAGAAGCCCACGAAGAAGAAGCGGAAGGCAACGTACGTGCTGCGGAAAGAGGAACAGTCCGCCTTGCAGCAAGAGGTCGAGCGGCTGGAGAGCCAGGTCGCCGTGCTGAAGACGCGTTCTCTCCCGCCGGAAGAAGCCGCTAAGGCAGACCCCGTATTGCAGCGCCGAGAAGCGGAGAACGCCGCGCTGACGAGCGTATTGCGTCATCAGCAACTGCACGTCGCCAACGCGCAGTCGCTGCTCTCGCGCTGTCTGGGGGACCAGCACACGCACCCGCTGTATACGCGTATACGCCTGACGAAGGACTGGCCGGAACGGAGGGCGACGCTGCGAGCTATACGCGCCGAGAAGCTGCGCAATGCCTACGAGTACATCATGGCTCGCAGCAGCCACTCGCAGCCGGAGAAGATGCAGCTGTCCGACGAGAGATTCGAGTCGGCGCAGGGCGATTTGTGCTGCGTGCGGTTCGAGACGATCCACTTCCGAGGCGTCGAGTCCCTCGAGCAAGTATACAACGCGCTCATCTTCTATTTGACCAACATGGAGATCAGCATCTCGGAGCGGTTGGGGCACATCACCGTTCGAGACGACTACGACTCGATCGAGGGCACGGCGTACAACTCGCGGATTGCGTCAACCGAGGACTGCGGCGTCACGACCGAGATGAACGCCGTGTCGTTCCCCCAGTTGCTGGGCAAGGACGAACTGGGGCTCGGGGTCGGTCCTTGTGCCATTATGGCAAACGACTGCGTGGACGACGACGAGCTTTATCCGTACAACTCAGCCGAGAGGGTGAGGAAGGACGTTTCCGGCGCTGTGCTGCTCACGACGAGCAGGAGGAAGGTGAAGCACAGGGGCGGCAAGCGGCTCGGAACGGCGGCGATGCCGGGCGAGGAGGAGACGGAGCTGGTCGTGACGATGCGCCGGGCGGCGTTCGTGAAGCTCCACAAACCAAAGTTCCCCGTGTCGCCGTTTGCGTTGCAGGAGCTGCACGAGGGCATTGCGCGCTGGGGCGACGTCATGCTCAAGACCATCCGCAGTGTCGTGTACACGACGCCGTAGCAAGCAGGCCTGAAGTAGCCAAATAGGCACGACCAGATGTGTAACATGGGATCCTTTATTCACGTGGAATGCCTGCTCGAGAGCGTGCTGATCACACGTACTCGATGCGTGCGGTGTAGTGCTGAATTGTCCAGTGCAACGACGTCAAAGTCGCTTTTAACGGGGCATGCGACCAAGGTTCCAACGCCTTCACCCAAGTTGAAGATCATTGCCTCGCACCTGTCGAGCGGCGGTGGAGATGCTGATCCGTTCTGCATGTTGCGTAAAGCCGACCAACCTTCGCCGCCAACGGAAAACACGGTCAAGACACGGAGCACGTACACCGTGCGCAGGGTACGTGGCAACCTGCGTGACGAGATCGTTTACCGCCGCTGCATGTTTGACAGCTCAAACCTTGGTGGCTCGACGCGATGTACTATACAGGACGAGGTCAATAGACTACGCGTGGAGGTTCAGTGCCTGACGGCTGAATTGGCGGGGCTCAGCGCCCCACGACTGTCGTCGGAAGAAGTGGAGCTGGCCGAGTTGATCCTGCAGCAAACCGTGCTCTCTGCGGTTGCCAGAAGCCAACAGTTCCGATGTGCCACAACGCAGTCATTGTTAGCGCAGTATATGGTACATTTGCTGAGGTTGATCTGTATCCTTGTGCTGTAAGAGAAGTGTTGACTCATTATGCTTTGATGGGCCCGTGCTACAGAGCGAGCAGGACTGGAACCCCCTCCACACGAGTATTTGCATCGGCAAGGACTGGCGATCGACTCTCCTGGAGATCTGACCTCAGAAGTCCTACGAATATATCACGGCAGCTTGCCCGTTGGAGGATTCGATGGCACCACAGCACTCAGACGAACCATTTGAAGCACCGGAAGCGGATACACGTGTACGCCGAGACGTCTCCGTCGCTTTCGTGCTGACTGCATGTGAGGAAAAATTCAAGACAGAGAGGACAATTCGCATGGAGTCAGCGAGTTGGTCGTGACCATCAGGCCAGTAAAGTTTTTGAAGTTGTTTCGGCCAGAGTTTGCCCTGTCCAAGGCAACATTGCAGGAGCTGCAGATGGGAGCCGGCCTGTGGAATGACTTGATGATGAAAACCATCCGCGATGCCTTGAGCACGTCACCGTGAAGTGGGTAGCTTATAGCTTTCTCGGATAAAAGAGGATACGACTGAAAACAAAATGTTGGGCTGCAAAAGTTTTGGAATGTCAAGCATCACATTCCATCATTTTGATTTATTGATTGAACGCGTTTTCCATGGACATTGGAAATTCCGGCTTATATAGCTTCGAAAACGTGGTAGCATCTTTAGGATAGCCACAGGAGGCGTTGCCGTCTTTCGCTTTTTTCCTCTGTGTGCAGTGAAGATCATGGCGCAAACAACCGTCGCGTAAAGCACATTTTCGTCGACGAAATCAGCGACCACGATAGCGCACCGACTTCGCCGACTAGTATACACTATATGGCTGACTGTGTAGACATACCATATACTTTCACCGCAGGACTGCAACAATGCGCAAAAGACCATCACTCTGTCAGCTTGACTGGAACTTTGTATGAGAAATTGCAACGAGCTACCTCCATCTGCACCGAGCCGGCGAGCAAGGCCGAGTTCCTGGGCTTCGTGCTGCTCCAGGAGAGCGTCCACGTGCTGGAGATACTGGAGGTATCCACGCTGCGTCGTGTGCTGCTCAAGGTCTTCAACGCCAACAACGGCGTGCTCTCAGGCTACTTGACGGCGCTTTTAGCTCCCGATGGGCCCCTTTTCAACTCGACGGGAGGCCGTGATGGTGTTCTGAGGACACTTGAAATGATCTCTCCTGTGTTCAAGAGTGTCCTCATGGACACTCAGCCGACAGAAGGACACAAGGCGGCCGTGCTGAACGCGATGGCCACCATCGCCTGGCAAGTCGATGGCAACGCACCTGTGCGGACGGCTACGGCCCGCATCCTGCTGGAGGCGCTGGACCATTGAGCACAGTAGTGTCCTCGTCTCTACAGCGATGCCTTGTTGTTGGTAATTACGATCACGCAGAGCGCATCACGCCCGCTCCAACGCAATCAAATTCGGAGATAATAATTTCCGTGTCGTTGAAGTACAGCATCAGCGCTTGCTCGCAAGGGGAGTGGTTAGTCCTATTATAATAGTCGCATATCCCCCGACTTTTGTAATAGAAGGGCTCACTTCTTGGATTCCAAGCAGGAAATTTCTGCGTGCTTGTCTTTGCCGAGACAACACCAGCAACTGCACGGCTTCATCCGCCCTTGGGGTTTCCAATGCTGACTCTTTCGCAGGGCATACTATGATAGTACATGCACATTCGCGCGTGTCCGGCATTTGGAGGGAAGGAATCACCAGCCAGTTTGTCGAGGAGTTCGTTATCGGCTTATGCACGGTGACGCAAAACCAGGAGGGTGCAAAGAGATAGTGCATCGGCCTTCCGCCCCATCCGCTCCATGCAGGTGGGCAGACACCTGAAAGCAGCGAGCTCGCGTTTTATAGGAGGCTGTTCGAGAACTTCACTGCACTGAAATCGGTCTTGCCATTGACAGTCTATGTTGGTTACATATATTATACCGGGCGCTTCGTTATTGTTGTCGTGAATTATCCTCAATCTGTCCCTGAAAATTGGGTTGGATCACGTGCAAGCGTGGGATCACGTGCAAGCGTGGGATCACGTGCACCGGTTGGTGCTGAGTACTTGGTCATATGACTTCCCTAAATTTTGTTAGATCGACTTTGGTGGCGAGAGAAAGTGGAGCAGTTCCCGTCCGATAATTTGTCAGACAGATTTACGCCATTGTCTCTTTAGAGCAACTCACCACTCAACGAAGCAAGATCACGCGGTGCGCAATGGTCAAGAATCGACGCTGTACATACGCCACACGCAGGGTACGTGTCGGAGTTCTAACCCGTTGAAATTGACAGAAGCTAACATCGCTGGCTGTGCTCAGGAGAAAGCGAAGGAACTTCGTGATGAGGTCGGCAGGCTACAGCTAAACCTCAAGGCGCTGAAAGCTCAGTATCTCAATTCCAACAGAATTTTGAATCGTCCTACGAATTTTCGAGGCCCAGCCGATCGTCCAAGCCAGTTATCCTAC
This sequence comes from Phytophthora pseudosyringae, assembly GCA_019155715.1. NCBI lineage: Eukaryota > Oomycota > Peronosporomycetes > Peronosporales > Peronosporaceae > Phytophthora > Phytophthora pseudosyringae. The sequence continues at coordinate 6,522 of JAGDFM010000518.1, forward strand.
GGCGAGCGCATGCAGCAGCTACAGATTGCCAAAGCTCAGTCCATGCTCCCACGAAGCTTGGTACGTTGACTCGACGTAGCTTTATGAGGAATCTCGCTAACCGTCTGACCCCAAACAGGGCGCCTACCGTACCCACCCGCTCTACTCTCGCATTCATCTCGGACAAGACTGGGGCCAGCGGCTCGAGACGCTCATGAGCATTAGAGAGGCGAAACTTGGCGACGCGTACGACTTCGTCATGGCTCGCAACGATCACGCCGACCTGGCACAGCCGAGATGCTCGAACGACATGTTCGAGACGAGTGAGGGCGACCTGTGCTCCGTTTGGTTCGAGACGACCCAGTTCGCGGGCGTGCAGTCCGTGCAGCAAGTGTTCGACGCGCTCACGTTCTACTTTGACAACACGGAGATGATCATCGCGGAGCACCTCGGAGATGTGGCGATGCGAGACGACTATGACTGCATTGGAGGCGGCGTGGTGAACTCACGCATGGTCGTGACGAACAGCGAGGGCACGGCGATCGAAGCCAGCACGCTGGTCGTTTCTCGGCTATTCGATGGCGACAATCGGTTTGGTGGGGAAGTGTGTGGTGTAGTGGCGGTCGATTCGATCGATGAGGACGAGTTGTACCCTTACGAGACGAGCGAACGCGTCCGCTTAGATTCGTCTGGTGCTATCATCGTAACAGCGAGCAGAGAAGCTGTGGGTGCGAGTTCGCAGACTGCAGCGTCAGAGGACGCATCTCTAGTTGTGACGATGCATCGAGCCAGCTTCATGAAGCTTTACCGCCCCGCGTTCGCTCTTTCAGCGGTCGCTGAACTGAATATGCACCAACGGCTCGCTCGCTCTGGAGATTTTATGATCAAGGCCGTCCGACAGATTGTGTATGGCGTGCAATGAAGAGTTGAGGCTCGAACGTCTTAAACCAATGGCAGCGTCGAGCACTGTGCTAACCAGGGTATGATTGAACGAATGATGACCCACCAGCTTTTTTACTAAGCCCGTGTCGTAGGGTGTACTGCTGGCAGCATTATTCGCGTCTTGTAGATGCGTTCCTCGGAACAAAACGTAGTCGTAACATGATGTAGTCGGTGTGAAATTGATCATCACGGTAAAACATGAGTGCGTACCAGATTTAATGGGAGGTGGCGGAGTAGCCACGTAGTGACCGCAGCACGTATCGTCTCACCTGTGCCACATAGCCCATCGGGCTGTACAGGATTTTGACCCAACTGGATTGTTGACTCCTCGTATATACGGTGGGGTTGACTGAAACGGGGTCAATGAAGCTACTTCACTCACGCCGCGCAACGTCAGTGAACTTTGAAAAAATGCATAAATGACTTCCGATGCAAGCCCTACGAGTGAAACATTCTCTTCTCTCGCTTTGATTGTGTACATGTTCCAGATAACTACTTGCTTTGAGAAGGAAACGCATACGGTACTCAATATGGTTGATATGCTTCCTGCCGTTAATAAATGTGGTGTTTGCAAGTGATAACGCGTTCGTGGAGCTTGTGGGAGGCTCAATCAATTTTAACGATGACGGAGGTAGGTAGGTGATTTTTATTTGCGCAGTTGGATCTGTGGTATTGACGTTGAGGGTTTTTTACCGTAAATTAGCAGGAAATTAAGCATCATTTGGTCGTTTACCATGAAAATCCATATTTACCATTCATTAAACCGCATCGATATCAATGTCTCGGGCCCTTTCCAACACCTCACGGTTCAGGGTAAGCTCGGACAGAATTAAGCACCTCAGGAAACGAAGTCGACATCAAAATTTAAGCCATCACACTAGTTGAGCCCTCGTGGAGCTCTAAGACAGAGCGGTTATTTTTTTGCAAGCATCCAACCTGACGATGAACAAGAATAACACGAATGAGGTCGAGATTGGTGGACGCTAGTGACAACGAAGCGAGCTACCTTCCTGGAGCTCCATCGGTCTAAATGTCGGTATCTCCAATTCGCGTGTGATCTCCAGAGACGATCAAGGCATCACCACTGAAGCACGTACACTCGTGTCCTCTCAAATGTTTGAAAAGGTAATGAATCGTTTAGTGGAGAGATGTGTGGTATCATTGTCATCGACTGTGTAGATGAGGACGAGTTGTTGAAGATGTTGCCGTCGACCCCCTCGTAGTCGTCACGGACCGTAACGTGGCCCAGTCGCTCGGAGATGCTGATCTCCGCATTGTTGACGCTGAACAGCAGAGCGTCGTACACTTGCTGGGGCGATTTGACGCCTGGCAACTGAATCGTCTGGAAGATGACGCAGCACGTATCGCCGTTCGCTGTCTCGAAGCGCTCGTCTGAGAGCTGCGGCTGCGCCATCTTGCTGCGGGCGGTCTCGTACTCGTACGCAGCTTTGAGTTTCTTCTCTCGGAGTGCCAGGAGAGTCGCACTGCGTGTCTCCCAGACTTTTCAGGCAGATTCGCGAGTGCAACGGATGTGTTTGCTGCTCAACATGTCAAATTTGTCGTCACCTTCCACGCAACGTCAAGTGTTAATAATTAAAAAAAAAACTCAACGTTACCGGAAGTGGGGGCATGGCAGATTGTAGACTAGCAAAGCCAAGCTGCTGCTGACGGAGGACGGTTGCAATGACCGCATTCTCCGTGGTCGCGTGATTCACTGGGTTCAGCCGCACCACCTCGCCTTGCAGTCTGCGGACCTCTTCCTTCAGGTCCCTCTCTTCCTGCATACACCAATTGACAATTTATATATTGACGTTAGAAGGTTCAGTTACGCAGGCCGCTCAGGCAGTCAGCCACGCACAAAGTGTGCGGACTTGTATCTCTTGTCGCCTATTGCGCCGATCGTCCTGTGGCTGGCTTACACTCGTCTCGTCGCCAACTGGATACCAGCATTTCTGGGATAAAAACAGATTGCTATTATCCGCTCAAACATGGGATGTACAGTATCCGAGCTGTCGTAGGCGACTTCCAACGCCAGGTACCGCCTGATTATTTTAGTAGCTCATCAAAGCGAAGGTGTTATAATTGCCGGACGTTCGCCATGAAGAAGCAAAAGTGCACCTACACAGCGCGACGAGTGCGTTACGTTACGCTCCATGATACCCGGGACTCCAGTTTACGATGCAGGACAAATCTCATGCGTTATTCTTGGGCAGGAGGAGGCGCAGAAGCTGCAGCGGGAGGTGCAGCGCCTGGCGTCCGAGCTGCAGGAGCTACAGATCCGCTCGCTGGCCCCCGAGGACGCGGCGCTGCTGGACCCGGAGGTGCGCCAGGTCGTGGCGGAGAACAGTCACATGTTGGACTTGGCCAAGAAGCAGCAGCTCCACGTCGCCAGCGCGCAGTCCATGCTGGTCGAATGCCTCGTACGGATCTGCTAAGCAAAATATTCTACATGATAGGGAGATGACGCTCATATAACTATATAGGGGGACCAAGCTTCGCATCCACTGTACACCATGATCTGCCTTACGCAGGACTGGAACGAGCGCCAGAAGACGCTGATGGCAGTTCGCAAGCAGAAGTTGAGGAATGCGTACGACTTTCTGATGGCTCCTGGGAGATTCGTGGATCCGGACAAACCCCACACCTCCGATCAGCGATACGAGACGGCAGAGGGGGATATTTGCTCCTGGCACTTGGAGGCGATGCATTTCCCGGGCGTGGAAAGTCTTGAGCAAGTGTGGGAGGCTTTGCTGTTCCACTACAACAATATCGAGATTGGCATCTCGGAGAGACTGGGCCACACGACGGTGAGAGACGACTACGACGCCATTGAGGGGAGTGTGTACAATACTCGCGTGTTGTCACGTTCGGACAACTGCACACCGCTAGAAAGCAGCATCGTGACGTTCTCGCACTTGTTCACAGCGGAAGATGAAGGTTTCGGCGGACATGCGTGCGGAATATTGGCGCTTGACTCGGTGGACGAAGACGAATTGTACCCTTATTTTCCGAACGAGCGCGTTCGTCTCGACACCTCGGGTGCAATTCTTTTGACAACGAGCATACGACCGGCGAAAGGAGCCGATAAAAGGGAAGAGAGGAATGCATCACGTGGAATTACATCGTCTACCAATGACGAGGAGGGCGAACTGGTCGTAACCTTGCGCCGTGCTGCATTTCTGAAGCTCTACAACCCGCAGTTCCCAGTCCCTGAAGCTACTCGACAAGAGTTGCAGGAAGGAATCGGACGATGGGGTGATGTCTTGATGAAAACTATCCGTAGCTACGTCTACTCGCATCCCTGAGAAAAGCAGTATCCTATTTTTTTATTTTAATTGTGCGCTACAAGTAAGCTGTACGTGCATGCAGCTTGTGTCTAGTTGCGCGTAGAAGAACGGGGAGTCAGGAGAAGAAGGAGAAAAAAGAAGTGAGATTCAATGTTAGTGAAACAGCTAGAGATCCTTGCTGCTAACTAGAAGCTAGTATGTGGTTGCCTAAAGCACTGATAAATATCGTGTCTACAGTACCAACCAATTTGTCATTGAACATCAAATTGTAGTCTTGTCGCTTCACTATTAGATATAGAAGGCTCACGGTACTATCGGTTAGAGCGTGACGAGCCCCTCACTTTAACACAGGTGGCAGTCCATCAGTTTGCGAGGAAGCGAATGCCAGATTGACTTAGTAGCCGTTGGAGGTCACGATACAAAGTTTGTGCTTGGTGCTGGACTTGCACTCTACATTGATTTGAAAGCGAGCTAAAAGGAGCGTCCGCATCTTCCCAAACAGATTGGTCTCGTATTTGATACCGAACAAATGAGTGTTGCTGTGGAACTAACGTTTTCACGTACAGTGATCAACCATGGCCTTACGGTTGTACTGTGGAAACCACTTCAATCAGGACCCGAAGAATGGGCAGCTCAGCCTGAGATGATGGGGGGTAATGTGCTTTCAACGTTTGTACAAACTCTTGGTGGAACAACGTAACAACGTGTCCGTCAATAAAACGGCGGTCTAATAGCTAGTAGTCGATTATGTCAGAAAAAGAAGACAAATACTGTTAGAGAAGTAGAAACAGACGATAACGTATCAAAACTAGTATCATTTGTTTATTACCGGAGTTCAAGATCAAGTGATCTCGGTCTGAACAAAATCTGCTTGTAGATCTAGATCAATGGTATTCTCAAAAAGTGCGTATGAACTTCTGAGTGTTGAGTTGACAAACTTTACGACGACGGGCCAGCCCCAGTCATTGGAAAGAGCAGAGGACAATTGTCTCTGTTGGCGTGTTGCACAACGACGGATTACTAGCGGTTCTTATCGCTATGTTGTCGATATCATCCGAATTGAGCATGACTAGCCCTTGGATGCCGCAATATCGATCGAACATCCGTGTATCTTGAAGATAGAGAAAAGAAGCGGTTGCGGTTGCCGCTTCTTAGACGTCTTAGTGCATACTTACTGTGCTACAATCTAGGTCTGGCATAGAGTTATACATGTCAGACCTGAAAAAAAGATCTGGGTTTGTACGGAAATGCTCTCCATAGGACTGCGTCTGGCGCAGGCATTCAAGGACGCGTTTGTTTGATGGTGTAAATCACATCATAATCACATATTGATTATGATGCTGGGAAGTGCCAAGAGCAAATATCCCCCTCTGCCGTCTCGTATCGCTGATCGGAGGTGGGGTTTGTCCAGATCCACGAATCTCCCAGGAGCCATCAGAAAGTCGTACGCATTCCTCAACTTCTGCTTGCGAACTACCATCAGCGTCTTCTGGCGCTCGTTCCAGTCCTGTGTAAGGCAGATCTCGGTGTACAGTGGATGCGAATCTTGGTCCCCTATATAGTTATAGGAGTGTCCTCTACCTCTCAGGTAGAATCTTTGGTTAGCTGCTGCAGCTCGGACGCCGGCGCTGCAAGATCTGTCATCGGCGGACCACGTTGCAACGGCGAACACTGTTCGTGGGCCCGCCAGCCGCTCTGCATTGCGCGGGCTCAGTCGACACTGCCACCTCCTTGGGTAAATGATGCTCTGAGCAGGAAAATCACTTGCTGCATAGGGGGAAGACGGCGTTTGCGCCGTCCTCTTTCAGATCCGTCCGCAGTGTCCACTGCTGCGTTCCTCAATTAATGGAAACGTCGTTCGCTGCTGCGGCCTGCAGTAGACGGCCCGTCACTTCGTCTCATACCAAAATCAGGTACGTTTATTGGCTGTGTGCGTGTGTGGCTATCACACCATCGGGAAGGGAGGCAGGTCACCGTCACGAGCTCCATTGCGAGCTCTGGCCAGGTCTGCCCGGGCGACTTTTCGTGACAGGACAAGACTCATGATGGCCGAGAAGAGGCGGAAGGCCACGAGCACGAAGCGCAAGGTATTTGTTTGTCGTGCTGCGGAATGGAGTCAAGTGTTGGAGCTGAGCTGACACGGGCGTTGAGTGTTCAGGAGGAGATCAGCGACCTCAAAGTGGAGGTCCGCAAGCTGAGGTCCGAGTTGGAGCTCAAGGCTGACTTGAAGGCGCTCCAGACGCCGGTCAAGCCGGTGGAGCGAGTGGTCTCAGAGAACAAAACCTTGTCCTCTGCTATTCAGCAGCAGCAGTTGGACGTCGCCCGCGTACATTCCACCCTGCCACCTCCATTGGTACCGTGTGGTACTGTAGTATGCTAGTACAGATCCCAGAGAGAGCTGAACGACGTGTGGTGTGCTGTTTGGGTTGAGCAGGAACTTCACCCGCTGTGTACACGCATCTGCCTCAAGAAGAGCTGGGACGAGAGGAGCGCAACGCTTCTGAGTCTGCGAGCGCAAAAGTTTCGAGCTGCGTACGAGTACATCACGACGCGGAGTCGGCAGTCGTCCTCGTACTCGAGCGACGAGCGGTTCGAGACTGCGAGTGGCGACGTTTGCTGCTCCATCTTCCAGACGGTTCACTTTCCCGGCGTGAAATCGCTCGAGCAAGTGTACGACGCAGTTCTCTTTAGCATGAACAACGTGGAGATCAGCATTTGTGAGAGACTCGGCCATCTCACGACGCGAGACGACTATGACTGCGCCGACAGCGACATCTACAACGCGAGGATGGTTTCTACAAACGACATGGGCATTACAACGGAAGTAAGCGGCATCATGTTCTCCCGGTTCTTCGATTCAACCGACACAAGCTTCGCTGGTGCTCCCTGTGGGATGCTAGTCGTTGACTCGGTCGATGAAGACGAACTTTATCCCTACGTTCCAAGTGAGCGAGTACGCAAAGATGTGTCTGCAGCGTTTGTGCTGACAGTGGATCACCCGCAGGCGGAGGACGATGAGCTGGTGGTGACTCTGCGACGCGCGGCCTTTGTGAAGCTCCACTATCCTGCATTTGACATGTCCGAGGCAGTTTGGCAAGAACTGCAGCAGAATGTTGTCAGGTGGGGCGATGTCACCAATAGGGCCATCCGAAGTGTGTTATACTCGGTGCCGTAGCAAGGTAGCTTGCATGCTGGTTAGCATCGGGAATTGAAGTGTCTATTGTTCACAGTGGCATGTTTGGGGCGTCAGATTGCCCGAAAACCATTGAAACAGTGAACGACAGAGGTGCGAGGAAGCTTCTCGCGTGCGCGACAACATGTTTTCGCCGGTAAACACTTCATACAGGATTTATGGTCTTGCTTTAAGTATCAAACTTCGAAGGAGAAGATTACTCCTGGTGATAAACAAAAATGGAGGTGGGACAGAATTTCCACGTGCAGAGTCCAGTGGGGCAACCTCAGTCTTCATTTTCCTTTGGGCGACCCGTATACGATTGGCAAGTATGGACTGTGGCAAAATTGTCAACGAGTTGAAAGTCAGAAAAACTTCCTAACAAGCGAAAGTCGACGCACCTTGCAATCAAGGTAAACGGTTCTACTACTGTAGCAGTCTACCAGAGCGCTCCGAGTTTACTAGCAATATCAGAGCAGCAAGTAATTTGAGTAACTGGTGCGGCTGTGAACTCCTTTCACTCGTGTAGGAAAAAAGGAGGAGATCAAGAGCAAGGTCCAAAGACTCGAAGCCGGCCTGTCGCTGCTGAAGGCTCGACCGGGGTCAGACAGCAAGGACCCAGATGTCCAGCGATCTGTGATGCTGGCATATCTGGTTCGTCAGCAACAAGTCGGACTCACCACTGCTCGCTACGATGCTGTCTCAAAGACGGGTAAGTTGACGTCCTAGTGTCTCCTTAACACCACAAACTTACACCACGAGCGTGGAGCTGCGAGACGAGCAGCTACACAACGCCTACCAGTACGTCGCTGCTCGCAGTGAGTTCGCGACCTCAGGGCCCACGCAAGTCTCGGTGGAGCAGTTTACGACGGCAGCGGGGGACGTCTGCTGCGCTGGCTTCGAGAGCATCGAGTTTGGCGGCGTGCAGTCGATCCAGCAAGTGTTCGAAGCGCTGGGCAACATCGGGATCAGCACCTCGGAGCGACTGGGCCACATCACAGTGAGAGACGACTACGACGGCATGCAGGAGAGTGGCTTCAACGGGCGTGTCTTGCCCACCGACTCCTTCGGACTTACCACCGAGACGAACGGCGTGGGGTTTTCCCACATCTTCGGAGAAGGAGAGCTCGGCGATTTTTTAAGGTGAAGCGTGCGCCGTCATGGCCTGCGACTGCGTCGACGAGGACGATCGATTCCCGTACGAGGCCAACCGCTGCATCCGCAAGGATATCTCGAGAGCTGTTGTACTGACTTGACTGACTATGAGCGAGAGACCAGCAGGTCTCTCGGGGGAGGTCGTGAAGACCTGCTGGTCTTCACGACCTCCAAGCGAAGGAGGATAAAGAAGAGCGGGTCGTGGTCGCCATGCGACGCGTGGTCTTCATCAAGCTGCATCGTCCTCACTTCGAAGTGCCCAAGCTCGCGCTGGAAGAGCTGCACGCCGACATCGCACGCTGAGGCGACGTCATGCTCCAACGCAACGCCATGAAGTGGGCTGGGAATATTTGTAAAAAGTATCCACTCGCTCAATGGGTACACACACAAATCAGATGAAGAATCGTTGTCATTCTTCGTTTCGCCGTCTAGGACTCAAGTCTCTACAAGAATCCAAGTTGCAGGAGATGCCAAGTGCGGACAAGGAGAACGAGGAGCTACAGAACGCGTCTCCTAGTGCAAACACGGATGGAGACGACTCGGGGAACAGTAGCAACACTCGCCCCGTGAAGAAACGCAAAGCCACGTACCTGGTCAAAAAGGTAAAGAAAAATCAGTCACCGGACGTGTCAGCACCTTGTAAAGTATCATAAAAAATCTTCGTCTGATTTTATTTTTGATGCAGGAGGAGAAGGCAAAGCTGAATCAGGAGGTTCAGGAACTGGAGGCCCAGTTGGCAGCATTGAAAGATCGGGTCGGACTTACGGGGGACCAAAGTCTTGAGAAGGTGGCGACCAGCAACACGGTGCTGAGCAATGTGCTGCGTCAGCAGCAACTGTTGATTGCCAACGCCCAAGCGGGCCTGGCAGCTTGCACGGTGAGTTGTTTCTTGTAAGTTGTGCTCTGGTGGTGATGAGATCCCAGCTCATTCTACTGTTACTGTGCTGTTGCTTGCTCGCAGCGTGGACCGGTCCCCAACCCGTTGTACTCGTATATTCACCTAGGCGTTGAACACGAGTCTCGTCAACAAGCATTATCTGCAATCCGAGACTTTAAAATTCAGAACGGGGTGGACTACGTGGGGGTTCGAAGTCGCCATCTGGACCTACTTCAGCCGTACGAGTCGAGTGAGCAGTTTGTGGATGCACAAGGGAATTTCTGCTGCTCTTGCTTCGATGTGGTTCAATTTACGGGCGTGAACTCGCTTCGAGAAGTGTTCGACGCAGCTCTATTTCATTTCATGAACGAGGAGATCTCGATCTCCGAGAGACTTGGACACATCACCGTGCGTGACGACTTCAATGTAGAGGGGGACAACTTCAGCAATTGTCGCTTGTCTTCAGCTGATGAAGATGGTGTCAAAACTGAAGTGAACACCGCTTCTTTTTCTCAATACGTGGACGCTGAACAATCTGAAACCAACGAGCCGTTTGCAGTTCTGGTGAGGGACAGTGTAGATGTCGACGACTTGTACCCGTACAGCCCAGATGAATGTGTACGCAAAGATCAAATGGGGGTGATTCTCTTGACAGCTTCTACAAGGAAGAAGAATCCTGCAAAAGAATGTGGCGGGGAAAATGTAGAAGACGAGGTAGTAGTTGTGATGCGGCGTGCTGGGTTTGTAAAGATCCACAAGCCAGCATTCTATATGCCGGAGCGTACTCAACGAGGTCTTCTCAAGGGAATCATGGCATGGTTCCACGTCATGCTAGCTGCTATGCAAGGTGCGCTTTCAACCAGTCCCTGACCTGATACATTCGAAGAGTTTCGCTACTGAAGAATGCGATCATTCAAAAACAAACCAAGCGCGGTTTTTTTTTTTTTCTGACAACCTCCATTGTTCAGCTCACACCATTGTTAATGTAGTAACCAATTAAATGAATATGTAGTAGCATGAAAGCTGCACGACTACTGAACTTGAATTGTGTTGGTGAACCCTCAGATTATTTATCCCTCGTCCGCGTATACCTTCATGCTAGTGAAGTTCTCGTTTCGTATAAATTTTCTACTGGAAGCCTGGAGAATATCTGGAGGTCGGGGAGATTGGCCCTCCGTGTTCGCCCTGCTGATAACGGCCGAGCCCTCGGGTGTTTGAACATTACGCACTACACTGTAGCTCGTGAGCCAGTAGCACAATAGGAGCGACACGTGTGCTGCTGCGTTAGCGGCGTGTTCTCCATTCACCAGGATTTTCGTGGAACTGGTGTGCGCTGCGCCATCAAATACGAATGTATATACAACAGCTGCCATGCCGCAATGCAAGCTTCCTTTGCGCATATTGGCAATCACGAGTGTGTCGCAGAGATACCTCCGCCCATGACTATTATAGTGCGCTTCCAAGGCGTAGAAGTTCACTGTTGGGCAGGCGGCGGGGGGGGGGGGGGGGGGGGGGGGGGGGGGGGGGGGGGGGGGGGGG
>JAGDFM010000519.1:0-24745 GCA_019155715.1 Phytophthora pseudosyringae
TTCAACTTACAATCCTCGAGGAAATGGATACACCCACAGGTAGTACCGTGAATTCCTTAAAGAGCGAAAAATGCCACCTTTAATAATGAAATGACATGAATTTGTATACTATACAAAATGTAGGTGGCTCGCGAAAGGGTTAATAAGTCAATTTTTACATTTTTACCAAGCCATTTTACGTTATTAAGTTAAAAAATAGGTAAATAAACAACACTGCTTCATAGTTGTAGGTGGTAGCCAATGTTGATCTCTTCACGCACCGCGAATTTCTTCTTGTGACTAAGGCCGTGTTCGTTGAGCAGATAATACGTATTATCTGCCACAAAATGGGTATTATGTTTAACGAACACGTTGTCTCTCAATGCGCATTATCCCCACATAATATGCGTTTTCTCAGAATAGCCCTTTCGGTCTTCTGAGGGAGCCGAACTGATACTTGTGTGGTGAGCACCACGCGACCCATTCGACAAAGAGCCGAGCAGCAGGATGATCGTAAGTTCGAACAGCAGAGCCGCAGGGAGATTGCAAGCGATGAAGTTTGCGTGGGTCTGACGGGCTCAGTGATCTGGGCGTCGCAGATCTCAACCAAGGAGTCAAACACGTGATGATTAACCCGATAGTTATCGCGGAAAACCTTCGCGTGGCGGTTGCAGTAGGTTTGGTTGAACGGGCGGTCGGCTTCTGCTAATGCCGCTGGCAGACGTGGGACGCGCGCGCACGAATCCGGGATGCCGTTAGCAGCGAGCTGTCTTAGCTTGGTGAACATAACGTAGAGCATGCGCACGCTTGCCATGGCGTCGGCTTCGTCATCGCAAGCGTCGGCCAGCTCGTTCAATGCGACCCTTCGAGCCCAAAACGTTTTCTCAACGAACATACTCAAACTGAACTGACTCGGTGTCAGAAGCGTATTTAGCCGTTCAGTATGCATTTATGATAATATGCATCATCAGCGAACACGGCCTAAATTTCGAAGTACTTTAGAAATGACTACAGAGTAACTTTGACAAATGTATTTATCATAGAAGCCAACGCGAGCAATCAGTTTTGTATTAGTCGCGTTACACGCCGGCGTAGCCGAAGAGCGTGAGGCTCGAGACCATAATGAACATACCGACGAACATGCCAATGGCGATAATATACGTCTTACCCTTGGCGAACTTGTACGAGGTTGGGATCAGCTCCTTCACGCAGATGCACACCATGATGCCGCACACGATTCCGAACAGAATCCCCTCCGAGACCGGGTCCATGCCGTCGCCAATGGCCAGCCATGCGATGATTCCGCCAATCGGCTCAGCAGCCGCAGAGATGGCGCACCACATGATTCCACGCCAGCGAGAACCGGTGGCGAAGTAGATGGGGGCGGCGACAGCGATGCCCTCGGGAATGTTGTGGAGGCCGATGCCGACCGCGAGGGAGAAGCCGACAGACGAGTTCTGGATGGCGCCGACGTAGGTGGCGATTCCCTCGGGCAGGTTGTGGATACCAATGGCAAGTGCACTGAGCACACCCATGCGCTGCAGAGCTTTCTTCGCCTTTTCGTCCATCTTGATCTGGTAGCTGGTGGGCTTTGGGTTTGGAGCATTCAGAGGCGCTCTCATACTCCTCCCATTGCTTTCGAACTGTTGCATCGATTCGCGGACATCTTGAAGGTTCTCGATTTCCGTCATCTCGTGTTCAGGCGAGATTTTGTGTACGATGCTATCAATGACGTAGATGAGGATGATGCCCAATGCGAAGCACGCCGTAGCTGAGAGCCAGCCGTGACCTGTGGCCGTCTCCTCGGACATGTCTTCTGTGCGAAGTCCTTCGGTCAGCAAGTGGACGGACTCACCGAAGATTTCCACCAGCGAGATAAACAGCATCACGCCGGACGAGATGCTGAGGGCCACCGCCAAACTCACCGGGTTGGCCAGGTACACGAGACGTTTGCTGAAGACGACCATGCCGCCGAGAATCGTGGCTGCTCCAGCGGCGATGTTGAGCGCGAAGGCGACGGCGACAGCGTGGCCCGTTTGGACCATGGCTAAGAGCAGATCGGTCCACTTATGCAGTTGGCGGCGATTTGTTAAGTGCTGGCATCGGGTCTGCCCTCTGAATACACCTTCGGACAAAATATAGTGTACTACGTAGGGTAAATAAAACACGACAGATCGACAAGGCTAGCGGGATGCAAACCGCTCAAGATGCTGAAGGAGAGGGAGCCAGCGTGAATGGATGGGAACTGTCGAAGCCGAGCGAAAGTGTCTGCCAACTTGGCAGTGCCAAGTCTGTGAGCGATTCATCACGCTGTCGCGTGCTTTGCTGAAGGCTCAGAAAGCTGACCGTAGGTTATCTGCTGTTCAAGATTAATTAATAAGCAAGGCACCGCGTTCCTGCATTCGATCGTACATAAAATGGCCAATCCCCCATAGAATCTACTGGCGATCCGGCTAGCGCGTTCAAAATGGCTTCCCGGTGCCGATCCCAAGCATTTTCATGGATCTCATTGGGGCGAGGCACCACGCCTCGAGGGCATTGGCGAACCCGATCGCGTTTCATTGGCCCTGAACCTCCAGGTGCACATGCCGACTGGTGTGCTCTGAAGTTCTAAACAGAAAACAGGCTCCGGGATTCGGTCGGGTTGCTTTGCTGACTGCTGTACAATGTACAGTGTACATGTACCTCCGCCGTCGGAGCTGCACGGTGTTGTGGTCCACAAGCCGGTTCGTATAAGGTTCCACAACTTGTGGAGCCTTATACAAACCGGCTTGGAGGAGCTGCGCAGCGAAAGTGAAGCAGAGAGGCTGCAACTGGAGTCTCCCAAGTCACACAAAGCTGGCCTCAACCTGATACAATCGCACCGAAACTAGCGACCTCTGTGTTTTGTTCTCGTAAACATGACCAAATACGCATACTTAAGAAAATATTTTAAAACCTACCGGTATTACATGTACACTGTATACTGTTAAGTGGAACTCTGGGCCAGAGATTTTGCTGTTGCGGCCACCGCCTTTCTGTCCGACTTCTCATTCCCACGTGTTTTGGATACTTGCCTAGTTCGATTTTAGTCCATTTGCTCGGCATCACCTCGCGTAGGCACAGTACTCGCCCAAGTCTCCAGTTGTAACTTCCCCAGTTCGGTTTAACCCTGGCGTAGTGATAGACTACCACCGGTACAATGTAGTTGGGTCTGCCCATAAGGCGTGGAGCAGTATGGGAATATTGTTGTTACCATGGTGGTATGGCCACTCCTCGGCGCATTGCAACCTTCCAACTGGCAGTATATGTACCTGTACTGTATGATAGTGTACGAATTCCGTAGGCTACGTCGATGAGCGGAGCCTCAGCTGACACAATTCCCGCTCACGCAACTGCTAAGATAGCGCCGACGAGTACATGTACTCCGACGGTGAAATGTTAGACGAAACACTCCATTTTTGAGTTATCTTGGTGACCGAGCTTCAATATTCACAATACATGTAGGTTATTACACTTACACTGTACTTTCTTTTAAGAGAGGGTTAAAATCAGTTTGGATCGACGATGAAAAGCATCCGACCGATCTTGCGGCATTTTCGGGCATTTCACAAAATACGGAGTGATCTGGAAACATTTCACATTTCCAACCTTTAGTGACAAAATACGGAGTCCTGAGAAAATTTGGCCCCGCGACCCAACTATCGATTCGTGGAGGTACAAAGCAAGCCAGCACCATGTTGGGCACCAAGGTGCTGCAGAACGACGCGGTCGGCACCCTCTACCCTGTTCGTGGGTTTGGGCGGCGTGAACCATGAACCACGCGTTCGGCAGCGATGGCTTCAGGCGCAGTAGTGCAAGATGGTGCTACTCTCAATCGACTTCATCCCGGGTCTACGAAATTAGATAAATATAATCACCAGGCGGCGCAGTTGGCTGTCTACACGGTGCTTACGTCGCGGCAGCCGGCCGAAGGCTGCCTGTATATCACCACCATCACCTTCACAAGCTCCAGCTGCACGTCAGCCATGTAGTCGGGGAGCGACTTTACGTCCACGTCGCTGGCGATCGTCACTTTATCGCCGTCCAAGCCTGTGTAGTGCAGCGTAGAGCCTTGTCGTCGGCCACCACCACGGCTGCCGACGCTGCAGCGTGGCCACCATCACCTGCTCTCCGGCATCCATGGCTAGCAGCAGCCTCTGTGCGAGCGGTTTACTCCTTCTGGTCCTTGGCCACGAGCGTGTCGACGTCGTGCCCGTGATTTGAAGGTGGTTCACGGCCGTGAACCACCTTTATGCTGCCCAGCTTGCGCTCGCTGAAGTCATCGCGTGGCCTATGCCCGAGGCCACGGACACCTCGCACTTGTAGACCTTGCCGGCTGGCGATTGTTTTGTACCTCCACGAATCGATAGTTGGGTCGCGGGGACAAGTTTTCTCAAGACTCCGTATTTTGTCACTAAAGGTTGGAAATGTGAAATGTTTCCAGATCACTCCGTATTTTGTGAAATGCCCGGCATTTTCCGTTCGATTGTAAAACAAAATACAGTTTCTCCCCGCCAAATCACGAGATCCACGCCATTGAAGGGTGGCTGTGAGTCGTGGCGTGGCGCCTCCTTCCAATGAAATCTCGGGGGAAACAAACACACCAAACCACCACGCACCGTTGGAGCAATAATCATGGTACTTTACATGTACACCGGAATTTCTCCGGGAGATTTACATGGATACATGTACTGTAGCCGGGCCACAACCGTGATCAGATCAGATTCTGTGCAAGAGATTATTCAAATTAATCTTCAACGAAAGCGCTGTTCCTTCACTCAAAGTATCACTTTGAGCGTGTTACGTCAATGCGTTATCAGTGACAACTTGTCACCGGGTCGCCTGCAGTACCTGCACGAGGTCGACGGCGACCAATTGGTCGCAGAGCCAGTCATGCAGGTCGAGTATCTTTACCTTTATGCCTTTGGGTCAAATCCTTTTGCTTCCCCTACAGTACCTCTCACGGTCCCAACATCTGCCTGGGTCCAGTCAGTTCAAAATACACTTCAGCCAAATAGACGAGGCTGTTGCGGTTCTGGTGTTCGGATGTATCGAGATTAATTGTTGTTGTGCTGATATTGTAGTCCCATCTCAGGATCTCGGTTCGCCGACAGCCCCCAGAGGCACGCGCCGCTAATTTCCGTTGTGACAGACGCGATTTTGAGGTCAGATTTGCTT
Source organism: Phytophthora pseudosyringae (assembly GCA_019155715.1). Lineage (NCBI taxonomy): Eukaryota > Oomycota > Peronosporomycetes > Peronosporales > Peronosporaceae > Phytophthora > Phytophthora pseudosyringae. The sequence goes on from JAGDFM010000519.1 coordinate 5,179, forward strand.
GAGTAGAATTTCTTGTGTGCTCTGGCAACTGAGTGGGAGCTTCTGAGAGGACCTGCGTGCATGCACTGTGTTCCCTACACCTCCTCCGTACATGGACTTCGAACCATGGTGATAGCCCATTGGTACTGTACCTACCATAACTTGGCAAATGTAGCAATTCGCCTCACAACAGTTTTTGCCTCGTCGGTCTCATGTGGTACTCGACTTTTTTCCTGCTCCTCTTGGCATGCGTCTGTACGGCAAGAAGCACCACGGACTCGTCTAGCGGGAGTTCCAGCGCACTCGAGTCCGCAAGCGGTAGCACTGGCGACATCTACAATGTTTGCCCTGTTGTGGTCGATTTCAGCGAGGAGCAAGACAACCTCTCCAATGAAGAACTGAAGGCCAATGCTGCCGACGCAGCCATGTCTGCTTATCTGCTGAGCCACCCCAACAACACCCTGTGGGACTACTTCAAGATCGAGCGCAAGCAGAAGAAGGAGGTGTTCAAACAGTTGCCATTGGCGGAGAAGATCAAGAAAGTGATCAAAGGTGTCGTCGACTACACGGCTGACACCGCCATCGCCCTTGCCCAGACTTTGGCGGACGCCATCGAGTGGATCATCAACACCATCCGCGACCCACTCGTCGGAGTGAAGCAGATCACGGGTTTCTTCAAGGAGTTCGGCAAGAACCTCAAGTCCCTGTGGGGACTCATGAAGGAGGACCCGAAGGAGACGGCCAAGAACATGGGCGGCGGTTTGCTGCTGCACATCACGCACCACCCGACCGAGTTCACTGCCGAGACTGTGTTGATGGTCGGTACTGGATTCGCCGTGATTCACGGCCTCATGCACGGTGTGGAAGCCATCTTCGGCACCATGAGCAACGTCATCTCGAACGTCCTGCTGTCCGTACTGATGTTTATCCACGCCATCGACGACCCGATCTACATCGTCACTCCGCTCGTCACTCAAATTGTGAACACGGCCGACACAATTGCCGGTGGGGGTAACGTAACAACGCCAGGCAATGAGCTGACCCTTACCATTGACAGGATTAAGCCTCTCAAGACGTGCAAGATCCCTAAGAGGTACCGTCCGAAGTTCTCCTCGCGCGACCTGTGTCTGAGCTCTCCAGAGGAGGTGCGTCAGCTCCTCTTCGGCACGCCTAAGCGCTCCATCAAGATGACGCAGCAAGAGCGCATTGCCGCCTACAACCGCTTCCACGACTTCGTGTGCTGCTACATGGAAGACCAGGAGTTTGAGGTGAACGCTCCGAAGATGGATGCTACAGCGTTCGAAGGGGAGCTTGTTGCCACGCCCGTGAAGATGCAAAACTGCTCGCAGCTTCTGGGCAACTACAGCGCTGCCACCGTGTGGCACGCTTCTGCCAGCATCGATGAGGCCACGAGCCTCGATGCTGAATAGGAACGACGTATCACCCTCTTAGAAACAGAGTTTTAGAAGAAAAATATATATACGCTCGGAACTCCTTGTAAGTCTTTAGGGCAGCCAATTATAATAACTCCAGGGGAGAACCTGTGACCTATATAGTAACAGCCAGTGGATCATGAGCCCTGATGAACGGCTAGTACTATTAATACTACATGTATTAATAGTATTAGTAATAGACGGATGCAATATCAATACTATCTTGTAAACAAGTTATTGTACTCGAAGGATAGAGGGAATCGAGGCTATTAGTAGTACTGTACATGTATAGGATGTATGTGCTATATTTCACACCGTATACATACTGAAGGTATTGCGTGTACGGTACTGGTGCCTGTAGGATCCTAACACCCTGATCCACGAAACGCTCAAGAAATTGGCTTGGTCGTAAATTACGCGGGGTTGTGAACCAAAATTACGTAAAATATTGGTTTGCATTCAGGTACAGTACTGTACACTCTACCGGAACGTCCACGGCGGGAGGTTTGGTGTATTTCGAGGATAGAGGTTTGGAGTTAATTGATGCTTGGAACAACTACCGGCTTTCCTCGCCCGATACAAATTGTATTACGAGTCGCCACAGGTTCAAACCATGAAACCAATCTAATCTGGTTTGAACTGTAATTTGGGGTTGGGTTGAACAGCGTGTTCAACAGGTCTGGTTTGTGCAGGGCGTGAGGATCCTCTCAGGTTTCAATGAAGCGCCAACCAACTACATGTACAACCAAACCCATCTCCGACGGCGGGGCGGTCGGCGCGTGCCTCGTGATCCTGAGATGGGACCGTCACAACACTGAACAGTACATGTGCCATATTTCTGAACTACATGTACAGTACCAGTACATGTACTTGCTGTGCCTGAATTTAATTTAAAATTAGTAATTAGTATTAATACATGTATTTTTAATATACATTATGGGTGAACAGCAATACAGCGATTCCCGCGGTCGTCTGAGACGTATCAGATCCTAGAATGCGGAATGGAAATGCGTAAATGGTCAGTAACAGATTAGTGCTATTCCGCATTCTAAGTTTGAGTCTGAGCTGCGGGAATCGCTCCAGTATCTCCACTATAGTCGGTCGGGATTGCTGCAAGGCACCTATCCTACGGATATATGTATACATGTAGGCGTCCTCTCTGGGTAGATTGGCCATTGCTGACGCCGGCAAAAATGCATGACGAGAAAACTTCTCGGATGTGGTAATTTCGCAGCGGAGGCGATATCAAATTAAAGATATATGTAGGAACCTGTTGACAGTGGGGGTTTTCTGAGATGATGCTACCGCATCACCGCCGAGGTGTTGGATGTCCATTCGGGCCGCTGTCGAGTTGTGGTTGCCATTACCCAAGAGCTTTCATTGGAAGGAAGCGGCAGGCCTCACGAGTGCACTGTACGCCGATCTCGATGCCTCATCATTGGCCACAAGTCTACACTGGCGCGTGCCAACATGGCACAAGTACTCGTGATTGGGAGAAGCGGGAACTGGATGCTGTTTTCAAAAAAAATTGCCCCTTACTCGAGAACACAAAAATGCTGCAGGAACGGTCGAATGTTGTGCTGTGCTAACTCCAGGGTGACGTAATTACCGTACAGCAAAAACAACTCAATGGACCCGATCAGCGCTCACTTACAGCTACTGTACAATGCAGCACAACATGTGGCGGCAGTACATGTACGAGTACCGACAACTTCGACAACAAATGTTTAGAGCTACCATGCGTTTCTCTACGTCGAGAGCAATTGGTAATACAGCATCAAACGCAGTGGCGGTTATCACCTTAAGATAGTACGTGCATCGCTGAGCGCTCAAGTGTTGTAGAGACTAAGACTGTCGGTCACTTCGAATGGAGAGTCTCGTCGTCGTGTCTTCCTCGATGCAGATCACGCCCGTGCATCAAGTATCGTTGAACCGAGCTGCATGAGCGAGTTCCACCGAGCTGGCTCGTGTACTGTATGGATACCTCCACAACACCGCTCAGCTCTTACGGCAAAGTACATGAAAGCTAAAACGGCAAAGCGTCGGTCGACCTCTGCAAAAACATTTCTGTTCAGATGTACATACAGATGCCTTGTACTTTGAAGTATGCCTTCAGCACGACAAGCTAGTGCATGAATTGCTCTTCCGTATGTACGAGACCGAAGACGCGGGCGTTCATGGCCTCGAGGCATGGCGCCTCGCCCCAATGAGATCAGCGAGAATGCTTGGGATCGGTTCCGGGCATCCATTTCGACGCGCTAGCCGGATCGCCAGTGTATTCTATGTGGTTCTTGACCATTTTGTGTACGGATGCCGTGCCTTTCTTATTAATTTAATCTTGAATCGGGGCTGGGGACTGATGAATTGGAGGGCAAGGGAGGCACTGACAATTCGCTCGTCAATGTCCAGCCATTCACTCTGGCTCCCTTTCCTGCAAACCCGTTGCGTATTATAGTGAAATACAGTACATGTGCCACGGCAGGTTGTTGATCTTTCGATGCACGGCACTCAGCTTACAGTACTCTTAAGCGCCAGCCCCGATGCCAGCACTTACCAAATCGCCGCCAACTGCATAAGGAGACCGATCTACTAGAGCAGTAGCCATGGTTCAAACGGGTCACGCTGTCGCCGTCGCCTTCGCGCTCAACATCGCCGCTGGAGCAGCCACGATTCTCGGCGGCATGGTCGTCTTCAACAAGCGTCTCGTGTATCTGGCCAACCCGATGAGTTTGGCGGTGGCCCTCAGCATCTCGTCCGGCGTGATGCTGTTCATCTCGCTGGTGGAAATCTTTGGCGAGTCGGTGCACTTACTCAGCGAAGGCCTTCTCAGGGACGACATGTCCGAGGATACGGCCACCGGTCACGGCTGGCTCTGCGCCACGGCATGTTTCGCTATCGGCATCGCTCTTATTTACCTGATTGACATCATCGTTCAAGAAATTTCACCCGAGCACGAGATGACGGAGATTAACAACCTGGAACATGTTCGCGAGTCGATGGATTACTTTGAAAGCAATATCAGCAAGGGTCCCGTGGGAGCAGTGGAATCTCAAACACCCCAAGAAGGGTATGTCGTCAAGCTGGACGAAAAGGCGAAGAAAGCTCTGCAGCGCATGGGTGTGCTCAGTGCACTTGCCATTGGTATCCACAACCTGCCCGAGGGAATCGCCACCTACGTCGGTGCCATCCAGAACTCGTCTGTTGGCTTCTCTCTCGCGGTCGGCATCGGCCTCCACAACATCCCCGAGGGCATCGCTGTCGCCGCCCCCATCTACTTCGCCACCGGTTCTCGCTGGCGTGGAATCATGTGGTGCGCCATCTCGGCGGGTGCTGAGCCGATTGGAGGAGTCATTGCGTGGCTGGCCATTGGCGACGGCATGGACCCGGTCTCGGAGGGGATACTGTTCGGAATCGTGTGCGGCATCATGGTGTGTATTTGTATTAAGGAGTTGATCCCAACCTCGTACCAGTTCGCCAAGGATAAGGGACACGTTGTTGCCTATGGCATGTTTGCTGGCATGTTCGTCATGGTCTCCAGTCTGACTCTCTTTGGGTACGCAGGTGTCTAAACGGCAGTACAGTCAAGATCAATTGCATCACAATAAACACTTCTATCCACTACGCCAGACTTACAGCTACCAATAGATACTGTATTTGGTGGTGAACAACACCACAAGCGTAGCCAATTTTTTTGGTGCTGCTGGCAAGTCTGTCGAGCTATTTCAGCTGTTTGGTTCCGGCTTGGCACCTTCACACAACCGCTCGGGATCTTGACGTTGGAGTCGAGCCACGTCGTCAACTTCACGGCGTCAACGCTCGTCAGTAGATCTGAGAATGTTCAGCTCGCTTACGGAAACCCAGCTGCGTTGTTATTTTGCATCTGGCTTTGTAAGGGCAGCCGTCGGACAAATGCAGTGCAGTAGTTTTGCATTTGGTATTGTAACTTGTAATTCTATCAGTTATCACCGATGGTCCTTGTTCCAAAAGTTCTAGCGAATAGTCCGGGGTAATTCACTGTTAGCCCGAGTGTATATATCGTACACCTCGTGGGTGTGCGCTTATCCTTGAAGGATTCAGCAATGTGCGGTGGCTACAACGTACCTCGAAGGTATTAATAGTGACAGAGCTATATAGTACAACGGCTTAATAGCGACTTTAGTCTGCCAATCTTCTGGCGTCGACTTCGTAGGTTTCAACTGCTTGGATGTATTGTCAGAGCTTTCGCTAATGTACCCATCCAGTTGAGCAGTGATTCAAAGATGATTTTTAATGACGAACAGCGAAAGATGACCCCCACAGCAACAGTTCACATTCGAACCAGACTATGCTAAGAACTTTGTTGAAACAGTTGTAGCACCACCGGGATTTACGTCTACAGTGTTCCGAGGTAGATGTTAACTTTTTATGAAGTATACAGTAGCACCAATATGTACGCAAACGACAAAAACATGTACAATCCGCCCATATCCGGCATTGCTGCAGTACAGCTCAGACGGCAGCTTGCAAAGCATCGGACCGATGATACGACACCGCAAAGGAGGGTACTGTAAATGCCAGACCGTGTTCCGTCTGGAAGACCTTGTACATGTATTTGAGGTAATTCCTGTTTGGCGGCCATATAAATGCACTTGCAGACCGTGGTTGTGGGCTGTACAGTATCCGATATATGTATGAAGGACGTTACCGTTCCTCTCACTCCCGCGCCGACGGCGGAACCGCTCCGTCGTCGGATACTAACATGAGCCACCAATTGAATATCCGACGACGTGGGCGGGGCGTCATTCAAGATTTGCGATTAGATTTGCTGTTCGCGATTTCTTGTGTCCTCACTACATGGGGTACTGTATCCGATCTACAGCAGCAATGGCCAGCGCTCGAAACCGTTCATACTTTCTTTTGCCTCACCGACCTCATGTGGCCCTCCACTTTTCTCCTCCTCGCCTTCGCATGCGTCTGCTCGGCGCACACGCACAGCACCGTAAAATCGTCGAGTGCCGTCGCGTCTTCAAGCGGTAGCACCGGCGACATCTACAACATCTGCCCCGTTGTCGTGGACTTCGCCGGGGAGCAAGAAACTCTGTCCAATGAAGAACTCAAGGCCAACGCTGCCGACGCAGCCATGTCTGCTTACCTGCTGAGCCACCCCAACAACACCCTGTGGGACTACTTCAAGATCGAGCGCAAGCAGAAGAAGGAGGTGTTCAACAATCTGCCCCTGGGAGATAAGATCAAGAAAGTGATCAAGGGCATCGTCGACTACACGGCTGACACTGTCATCGCTATCGCGCAGATGATCGCCGACGCCATCGAGTGGATCATCAACACCATCCGCGACCCACTCGTCGGAGTGAAGCAGATCACGGGTTTCTTCAAGGAGTTCGGCAAGAACCTCAAGTCCCTGTGGGGACTCATGAAGGAGGACCCGAAGGAGACGGCCAAGAACATGGGCGGCGGTTTGCTGCTGCACATCACGCACCACCCGACCGAGTTCACTGCCGAGACTGTGTTGATGGTCGGTACTGGATTCGCCGTGATTCACGGCCTCATGCACGGTGTGGAAGCCATCTTCGGCACCATGAGCAACGTCATCTCGAACGTCCTGCTGTCCGTACTGATGTTTATCCACGCCATCGACGACCCGATCTACATCGTCACTCCGCTCGTCACTCAAATTGTGAACACGGCCGACACAATTGCCGGTGGGGGTAACGTAACAACGCCAGGCAATGAGCTGACCCTTACCATTGACAGGATTAAGCCTCTCAAGACGTGCAAGATCCCTAAGAGGTACCGTCCGAAGTTCTCCTCGCGCGACCTGTGTCTGAGCTCTCCAGAGGAGGTGCGTCAGCTCCTCTTCGGCACGCCTAAGCGCTCCATCAAGATGACGCAGCAAGAGCGCGTTGCCGCCTACAACCGCTTCCACGACTTCGTATGCTGCTACATGGAAGACCAGGAGTTTGAGGTGAACGCTCCGAAGATGGATGCTGCAGCGTTCGAAGGGGAGCTTGTTGCCACGCCCGTGAAGATGCAAAACTGCTCGCAGCTTCTGGGTAGCTACAGCACCGCAACGATGTGGAAGTCTACTGCCAGCTACGACGACTCCACCAGTCTGGAAGTTGACAGCTCCAGCGGCGAGGCATAATTCATATCGAACGCCTGCATTTCCTTAGTTACCACAAAATAGTGACACCAACGAGTCGGTAACGTTTTATAGACTTTGTTACCGTTGAAGTATGACCACTTGGATGGAATTTACAGAGACAGCTCCACTCTTGTAGAGGAACTCGACGACTTCGACACGCAGTGCTGCTTCACATGCCTATCCAAGCGACCTTATTCAGTTCAAGAACTTCACGACGTCAATGCGGCAGCTTCTTGGTGCCTTGGAATTGCCCTCGTTTGTCACCTCAGGAGAGATAGTTCCATGCAAAAAAGCTTCAAAGCATTCAGTTGGCTATCGCACCTTTCTGGATAAGCTACTGTACCACAATTCCGTACGCAGGCAACTGGTACTGGCCATTGAAGTTTCTATTGTAGATGGTAAAGGAAGTGTTTTCCGAGACAGCAAGAGCAGTCCGACCGCCGGGCCGCATCCAGTCCCCGAAAGGCTGAAAAGTTTCATCGAGAGAAGCTGCCGAAGTTTCGTATCCATACGAATTTAAATCGCATCTCAATCAAATGTCTGCTTCGACTGGAGATTCGATTCTAACTGGCTCCTTCTAGCCGCTGCTGTCAAATATAGAGCCGTTTGGCACTCAATCAGGGTTTGGTGTGACGTAGTGGCGTCACCCGTAAGCTCTCAGTTGTGTAGTCCACCCTAACCTCTCTAAATGACTGATATGACAATAGTCAGTCATGTGTGCTTTACATCAAATGTACCCATCTACTTGTGCGGTGGCTATCGCCCTCTACCTTGGCGCCGACACTGTAAACTCTCAATTACAACTCGATTTACTCCGTTCTACTCAAGTCCTCTTCTCCTTTCTCTCCGGCAGGCCACCCCTTAACAGGTTATGAGCCCAACGCAAGCCTCGCCCGCCGACGACCCTGAGTTTCCGCGCCTTAATGGCCGGAACTTCATGATCTGGAAGACACGTGTCACAGCCGCACTAGAAGGCAAGAACCTTCTCGGCTTCGTGACCAACGCGGCCTACACTGGAGACTCGGACTTAGAGTTTAGTGACGACAATGACCTCGACCCAGCACTCTTCGACCAGAACCAAGCGGTCGGGAAGACCCTGGATGAGATCGGAGCACCAAGTGCTGACCTTCCAGCAAACTCCTCATCGAGTGAGTCCTCGGGATCAAGCTCTGCTGCGTCAGACGCAGACGGAGATGTCGAAATGACCCAGGAGAATCTCCCTGTGGTTCAATCGTTCACTGCCACGAAGCAAGAAGAACGCAAGCGAGCGGAGAAGCTGAAGGCCAAGCGCCCGAAGCTGAGCTCGGGGCAACTTCGCCGCATGGAAGCGAAAGCTAAAGCCTTCCTGATCAAGACCATTGATGATCAACATGTTCTCATGGTCAAGGACAAGCCCACGACGTTCGAAATTTTCAAGACGCTCTGTGATATGTACGAGGACGCAGCCATTCATGGCGACCCGTACTACATCCTGAACTACCTCATGACACTGAGGTACGATGAAGACAGCGACCTAAATCGACACCTCTTCGAAGTTGAAGATGCAATGAAGAATGCGTCAACTGCAACCAGCAGCGTCATGACCGATGAACAGAAGACAATATACCTGTTTCATACGCTACCAGAACACTGGCAAACAGAGATGAAGGCCTGGAAAGGGAGTCGAAAGAACATTCCATATGAGGAACTCAAGCAGCACATTGAAAGCAAAGTGCGCTCTGAGATGGCGCGCAATCGCTATATCCTCAAACAAGGAACTCCTGAATCCCGTGCAACCAGGGCTGAAAAAGCTCTACAAATGAAGGCCCCAGAATCGGAATCACCGCCAACCAAGGGAGAGGCAGCTCTGGTATCCACCCGGAAGTGCACCTACTGTGAACGCGAAAACCACGACACTGTGGACTGCTACATCCTACAGCGGCACATACAAAATGGCCAAATCAAGAAAGGAACGGTGCTCCCAGCTAACTTCAAGCTGAAACCAATGCAGAGCGCACAGCGCCAGCATCCCTACAAGCGTGACTTCAAGAACAACCGTGGAAATCCCACTCGGAACAATTATAACAACCGAGGCGACAACAACCGGAAGTTCAGTGACCGCCGCCAAGATCGCGGACGTCAAGATCGTCAGGGTCGCAACAACCAGAACAAGTTTCATGGACGACGCACCCAAAACGGCAATGCCTCTGACAACAGTGAATATGGTATCATTGCTATCACCACGCTCGACCTATCTCACACGACAATTGAGATGAGTCTTACAGCCCAAGACAAGCCTCAAGACCCAACATGGACGGTCGACTCCGGCTGTACCCGCCACGTCACGTCCAACTCAAGCTGGTTCAAAAACTTGACTCCCACCGTTGGCAAGTCCATTAAGGTCGGTGGAAACCACCAGATCATCATCGTAGGCATGGTGACGTGAACATGACGCTCAAAGACAACAAAGGAAAAGATCGTGTCATTTCCCTCAGCAACGTGCTATACGCACCGGAGCTGAAGTTTAATCTGCTCTCCGTTCGCCAGGCCGTTGAAAGTGACTACAAGATCAACTTCCCCAGCGCCAAGAAGTGCGTTTTGTTCTTCGCTCATCGAACTAAGTCCGACGCCAAGACTGAAGAAGGAACTCCACTCTACCAGTTCCAAGCCCGTCCGACGAACACTGACCAAGCAGCCCACGTGGCCAACGGAGGAACGTCCAGCAACATCATGCTCTGGCACAGACGAATGGGTCACCCTAACTTTCGCATTATGCAGGATCTGGCTAAGACAGACAAAGTGAAAGACATGGGACTGTCAAGATTCGACCCCAGCAAATACTACTTCTGCTCATCATGCACATACGCAAAATCCCATCGTAACCCATTCAATAAACATACAGTTGAAAGGGCAAAATTCCCTCTTGAAAAGTTCCATACCGATATGGCTGGACCATCGCCAGTTGCTACACTCTCGGGCTGTCAGTATTTCCTCATTTTTATTGATGACTTCTCGCGCTACATGTTCATCTATATCATCAAACGGAAGTCCGACCTGTACGAATGCTACGAGGATTTCCGTAAGCAAGCACGAAACATGTTTCGCGCAGATGTGGGTCAGCTTGAATACACCGAAAATATGTATGATGAAGAGATTCGAAACCTGCAAAGCGACAACGCACGTGAATATGAAAAGCTTGGGAGAATCGTCTTCAACAAGTATAACACACATGCTCAATTCACAAACGCTTACACACCTCAACAAAATGGGGTAGCAGAGAGGCGTATGCGCACACTGCTTGAGCGGACAAGAGCCTTCTTAATTGACGGTAACCTTCCCCATGTTCTCTGGGGAGAATACGACAAACATGTTGCTGACCTCCTCAACGTAACTCCGAGCTCGGAGACAATATCACCCCCCATGAAAAATGGATGAATCGCAAACCATCCGCGAGCTACATCAAAGTTTTTGGGTGTGCAGCATTCCAGAACTCTATCGGAACAAGCTTGAAAAACGTGCAAGAAAGTGCATGTACCTAGGCATTCCGTTCAATAAAAAAGGATATCGGCTACTTGACACGACTGAGAATCGCATTATTTACAGCAGAGATGTAAAATTCCGTGAAGGGGAATTTCCCACATTGGAGTTCTTACAGTCCAACACCACTGCCGATTTACTAAGTTCCAATGCTGAAACACCAACACCTGCACCTCAACTTTCGTCACTAGCTGACATGCTCAAACAGAATGCAACCGTTCTTACAGCTGACGAATCCGGCCGTCGCAACAAAAAGGCAAAGCACGACCAGGACCAGACAGACAATAAAAAACCCTACTAGATAACCCACTTGATGTGGAAGAACGCAAGGCATACCTTACGCAAGTCTACACATTGCTGGCTATTCGACACATTTCGGAGCCAAAAACGTACCGCGAGGCAATAAAACTACCCGAAGCACGCCACGGGAAAGGTTCCGCCAGATCCGAGTATAAGTCCCTCATGGAAAACAAAACATGGACACTCACGAGACTGCCAAAAGGTCGCTGGGCACTCCAGTGCCGCTGGGTGTTTGTCGTCAAATACAAAAGCGATGGCAGCATTAATCGATACAAAGCACGATTAGTAATTAAAGGGTTCCTTCAAAAATATGGCATTGACTATGACGAGATATTCTCCCCCGTCATCCGCTTGGAAGTCCTCCGACTACTACTGACCATTGCTGCTCTTCTTGACCTTGAGATCCATCAAATGGACGTCAAAACAGCTTTCCTGAATGGATTCTTGGACGAAGAGATTTACATGGAACAGCCCGAAGGGTTTGCTACAAGAGACAAAGGACACTTGGTGTGCAAATTACTAAAGAGCCTATATGGCCTGAAACAAGCACCTCGAATCTGGTATCTCACACTGTGTACATTTTTGATGACCATGAAATTTCACAAACTCGTCAAAGCTCAATACGTCTTTAACGGTGAGGTTGATGGACAAACCTGCTACATACTGGTCTACGTCGATGACCTCATCATCATTGCACCTACCATTGCTATCATTAACTCCATCAAGGACGCGCTCAACCAGCGATTTAAAATGTCTGATCTTGGTGAAGCACAGTACCTCTTAGGATGGTCTATCATACGCAACAGGAAAAATAAGTCCATCTTTATCCACCAAGAGAAGTACGCTACCAAAGTACTGGGTCGTTTCTCTCACTGAATTCATACCCCGTCGGTACACCGACAGATCCGAGTGACAAACTCTCACTCGATATGTGCCCTAAAACGCATGCAGAAAAAGATGAGATAACCGCGATCCCATACAGAGAGGCAGTCGGTAGCTTCATGTATTTAATGATAGGAACCAGGCCTGACCTAGCCTATTTCCTTCGAGAAGTCAGTCAGTTCCTTGCCAATCCAGGAAAACCACACTGGAATGCGGTTAAGAGAGGCCTCAGTACCTTAACGGTACGCGCAACCTTGGTATTACCTTGGGATGGCTCCAAAATGTAGAACAGTACAAAGCACAACGCTATCCCACAGCGTTCTCAGACTCTGACTATGCAAACTGCCAAAACACTAGGAGATCTGTAGGGGGTTTTGTGACCTACATGTGTGGAAGTCCAATTTCCTGGTAATCTAGGAAACACCACACAGTTGTGCTGTCCACAACCGAAGCTGAGTACATTGCTCTATGTCATTGCATGCAGGAAGTCATCTTCCTTAAACTACTACTTTCCGAACTAAATCATGACAGTCGGAATGCTATCACACTTTATGAGGACAATCAGAGCTGCATCAAACTCTTGTACAATCCAGAGCTCCATGGCCGATCAAAACACATACCATTTTGTGCAAGAGAAGGTGGGACGCAAGAAATTCAGCGTAGAATACTGCAACACCAAAGAAATGGTAGCAGATATATTCACAAAGTCACTCACAAAGCCAATTTTTAAACGTCTACGTGAAGCCCTATGTACAACAACAAGCAACTAGACAAAGATATCTAAATCCAAATTTTCTCTTTCTAAATGAGTTTTTTCTACCCGAATATCTTAATAGTGAAATGTGTAAGATACACCAACATCTCAAAAGTCTTGGCACACGCCGATATTACAGAACAACACAAAAGGAAATGATCAAGTATAGGTACCAGTATACTGATTTTAATACCTAAACTAAATCATAGCCATACTCTACTAGAGTTTTGGAGCTTTCACACGATGAGAAACGATATCCGCGATGGCATAAACCCCATCAATCTCATAGAAAAAGTCACTAAGTAGCTCCTTCCTGTTTGGAAAAACATGGTACTGGTCGGGATCAATAAACACAAAGCGACCACCGACCTTGGCGCGTGCAATGCAGTGCCAAGTACCCTTGAGCTGTCCAGGACGGCGACCGATGATAAGCATCGAGGACTGCATACTGCTGATGATGAGACCCGCGCGCGTGTCCGGGCACTTGAACCCTGGTAGCTGCCGATTCAGATACTGGAGTTGCTTACCCCTTTTCTGCAAAGCCAGATGGAGCGCATGCGTAGTATAAGCACCATAGCTCTCATGTCCATGGTCAACTGCAGCCTCAACCTTCTTGAGTCGCTTCAGAATACGCCTCATGTGTGCTGGCGTCAAGAAGTCGCGCGTTTGCAGCGCGTTATTCACCGAATAAAGTCCGCAGAAGGAGAACTTGTCAGGCAAGCACTCCTGCGTCTGAAACACGACACGAACGCGAGTACTAGTTGGCATCTACAAAATACAAATCCCCATATGTTAGCAACAAAATTGGAACAAAAAACATTGCCATGAGCATAGGACTTGATGGCAAATCCGCGAGATTAAGAGCTCCACGAATCCGATCGGAACCAAAAGGCCGTATTGAGATAAAGTGAGCGCTCACACCCACGAAGCAGCCTCGAAGCCCGTACCCAACGCGGTAGAATGATAGAACGATGCGAAGCTTACCTTGAGGACTTGGAATGTCTGGAAATGACATACCTCTTCGACTCTCAAAATGCTCACATACACCTACCAAGTGCAACAGCCACTAGCAATTGCATATCTCATTAAGAAAACCAAATGCGTTACACGAATCCCATGTCAAATCACATGTCAAATCCCATGATGGGATTGACCGACATTGCAGTGTAAAGGGTGCCAATAAAATCACGATGGGGTGTCACCAAAAAACAAAGCGGGGTGCCAACAAAACACGATTGGACGCTTTGTTGTTCACAGCAGCGACGGTATCCTGGTAAAGGTTGATACCTCTGGTACAATGTAGATCTGTACCAAGCAATTACGTGCGTTCTGTACGTTGATATCGGAATTGCTGCTTTCCACGGTCGAAGTAATACCCGAACAAGGGCGCATTCACTTGCTTGAAGTGATGAGTGAGAAGAAGGTGTATGTATTAGAAGCACATTAACAGGTAGCGGTAGCGAAGGTACCGTAACACGCCACGCCTAAGCCGACCAGGAGAGTTCGAGCAGATGAACATCTCGAAGGCGATCAGCATGACGACGCCACAACTGTAGCTGTCTGTCTGGATGCGAAGGTCCGGCGATTCGTACACGCGCACATGGTATCTGGTCCTGGCGTTGGGTGGGGGCGGGAGCAAGTCGATGATGGCATTTGCCACATCGCGGACGTCGTCCACGTAGTTACTACACATAGGGTCGTAGATGCGAACATCGGCTCTCGCAATGTCGACCATGACGCTGCACCAGTGCACACCACCGCAGTTGATTGGGAGCAGAATGGTCTCGTCGGAAAGACCGACGAAGCGGGAAGCAAGCAGGTTCGTGTCAACGTTGATGGTGCCGTCGACAACAACCGCTAGACAAGCTGGATCGATACACACGACTCCCGCTTGCTTCCCAAACAGCTTTCTCGTCACTGCGCTGGGGGTAACGTCACCGAGTGACCTTCTGGCTGCCAGATCTAGGTAATCGAACTAAGACAAATCACAGTTAGCAAGTTATGCACACAAAAAGCTTTCAACAGCTGAGAACGATACCTGGTTAGAGCTTAAGGGAAGGGTCTTCAACTTGACTCCGAGCTGTTCATCCCGTGACACGCGAAAAGCGGGAGGCACTGGCATCGAGAAGTCAATGTCAGATATCCAGTTGAGTGTCGTCGTGATTAGGTCGAACTTTTCCACTGCCTTGTGCCATTGCGTCATCGTCCTGATATCCACCGTCCACAGGACTCCGACACCGGTAACCTCCACAGCGATATCTCGTTCTCCAAGACCCCCTTTTCGCTTCTGAAGTGCATGCACCTAGGAGTTGCAACGTTTAATAACCGGCAGTCCTAGTAATGTGTGTGGCGTCCATCAGGGCTCGGGCTGGTAACGTCTTCGAGATGATCGCCTTGATTTTGGGCAAGCGTTCAAATTGAAATAACCGGAAGCTCTTGAACAATGCTTCTGCCTCGTACGATGGAGTTTTCACCAAAAACATCTTCAGAGAGCTCACACTTAACTCGGAGCGTGCAGCAGGAATCTCATCAAGGTCAGCGATGTAACGGACGTCGTCGTCGTCTGAAGTCGCGAGATGAGTCGCGACGGGGGCGGCAGCTTCAAGGCGAGCATCGGCAGCCTTGGGATGAGTTGCGTCGGAAGCAGCAGCGTTGATGCGAAAATCGGCATCCACCCGGCAAACAGGCAGATCGTCTTGTACAGCATGAACATCACCTTCAATGGTGACTTGCGCAGGTTGCGCTGTTGCCTCGGTCGATGCGACTGTCACCGAAGCACGTGATTTTGGAACAAAGTGATCCATGAACCGCTTGACACGGTTGCGCTTGGTGCTGGGTTCTAATATAGCAAATTCCGTCTTTGTTAGTGAATACAACATAATGTCACCAGGGGAAACTTTACCGTCTTCCCGTAGACATCTGTCATAATACACAAGCACGTCACGCTCGTAGTCTCTCATCCTGTACGGACGTCCCCCGCCGCGAGCACGGCAACGATCCCCGATGTCAAGTGGTGGTGTTGCCATCTGCCAGTACTTCTCCTTCCAGCTGAGGAGCGTTGGCTTCAGCACTTTCAGATGGAAGACAGCGTCCTTCGTTTTCCAGTTCGGATTCCGCTTCCATTCTTGGATCTTTTCCCACTGCACTCTAATAGGCGTTCTAACCCCCATGTCTGAGGTCGAGGGGCGAGAATTGCAAGTGAGCTCTTGTGAACCGCACAGCAGAAGGCAGATGAAACCGGACCGCCAGTTATTAGTTGAACCGGTCCAGGGATCGAACCGTCATTGCTTCACAATAATCTGACCTCAGTTCATAATAATCTGACCTCGGTTCGGTCAGTTTAATGTCAGCAGAGGTTCGCTCACAATAACCTGACCTCGGTTCGGTCAGTTTAATACTTCACCGTACAATATTCACTATAGCTTGTTGTAAAATGCATATCCATAATGCCAGCAAATACAGCTACGCCAGGTCTTGTGTCCAAATGTCTTGTTCGCTTGTGCACGTTGTAGAGAACATGAAAAAAAAACATCAAGTACTTGCTCTCACTGAAGACAGCCACACTTCGGATTGCGTTTAGCTGTGCAACCTCAGCGTCACCCATGACAGCATCAACTCGAAGCGACACCTGATAAATCCGCCGGTACAGTTTTGAAAAGCTTCCGAAAGCCAGCTCGTACTCACGATGGGACTTTGCACTTACTATAAAAATAGCAGCGAGATGGTAGGTCCGTGCACGATCTGTAAATCCACAAGTGATCACAGGGTAACCCAGATCACTAAGCTTGAACGTCGCATTGGTGTGAAAAAGTCTGAAATGGTCATCACTCCGCAGCTGGTTCACTTTTTCAATCAGCCTAGCGTACTCAGACCCACCACGAATGGATCGACATCCGTTCCTTTTCCGATATGTGGATAGCCATCATCATCGCTCTCAGGCCCAAATATGAAGGCTTTCGAAGCGTCAATTCCATCATAATAAGGGTACTCCTTGACCAGCGCCTGCACAGCTTCTCTTGTGTTGCGCGAAAGGTTCTTTTTCCGGACACGTTTTACACAGTCGGCAATTTGATGACGCGACGCCATTCCCAAGGGAGGAGGTGGGACATCAGGTGCTCGCAGAAGACTGCTCCAAATATGTCTCGGCTGCATTCCACAGGAGTCCATCCTAGTTACATACTCCTTCACTTGCGTCGTTATCGGTACGCGATAAGTTTCGCTGCATTCCGCGTCGCGAAAATGACTTTGGTTGTTGGTGTAGACGCGCCACGTTGACCTTGATACGCACTCCCAAGTCTTCCATTGCTTTGGACACTGCGCACCTTGGTTATCCTCTTCCTGCGCACACGCCCGGCTTGTGCATGCCAAGCGGTGCTCAATCATTCCGTGGTCAGCTGGGCATATCTTGCAGTTCATTTCACGCTTCACGTAAACGGCAGAGCAGCAGAAATCAGCTGCTCAATATTTGATGAATTCATCTTGACACGTGTGCTCTGCCAGCATCGTCCACGGGATCGGTGGCATCGTTAATGTAGCCTTGTCGCCCGACGTAAGGGATGCCAACGCGCCGTCCTTAGCGAAGCAGGAAATCCGTGGAGCGAAAGCTGCAGCGGCTAGTTCGATTGGCTCGCAGCAAGAACAGGGATTGTAAATAGCTATGTTCAGGTTTTGATGAAGCCAATGGAGCTACTGAACCACAGTGACGGAACCTACTTGGTCAAATTAATGTGAGTATCCGTTGATTCACAATAACTTTTAATTGACCCCGCCTGGTCAGTTTAATGTGAGCAGCGCCTCGTTCACAATAACCTGACCCCGCCTAGTCAGTTTAATGTGAGCGCGAGGGACAAAGCAAATGATGGTTCCGCTGCGTATGACAGAAAGGACGGAGAAGCAAATCGATTTTGCTGGCGCCGGCAAATCTGTTTGCTGACGCCCCAAAACGGCCGTTCGGTTATGCTCAAGCCTTTTTGGTTTTGCTCGCACCCCATCGTGTTTTGTTTTCACCCCAAAAGCTGTTTGTTCGCACCCCGTCTCGACATTGCACACGAAGCGACATCCGTTTCAGGTATGCCATGTGATTAGAGCACAGAAACCACAACATACACAATCTCAAATTCCGCGTGCCCATGGCTCAGAGAGGCTGTCAAATATAGAGCCGTTTGGCACTCAATCAGGGTTTGGTGTGACGTAGTGGCGTCACCCGTAAGCTCTCAGTTGTGTAGTCCACCCTAACCTCTCTAAATGACTGGTATGACAATAGTCAGTCATGTGTGCTTTACATCAAATGTACCCATCTACTTGTGCGGTGGCTATCGCCCTCTACCTTGGCGCCGACACTTTAAACTCTCAATCACAACTCGATTTACTCCGTTCTACTCAAGTCCTCTTCTCCTTCTCTCCGGCAGGCCACCCCTTAACAGCTGCATATCAAAATCTTCATGTCCGTACTTCTTCTCGATTACCATCGTTGCAATACAAACGAGCCTCAAGGACGAGTGGACGAAACCTGAGAAAAGATGAAAAGCTAAGTTTAGTGTAACATGGATGACCGCCGCGTATAATAAATGCAAAAACGGATGATCTCTTCATGCAGATTAAGAAAAGAAGAACATAGCAGGTATACACCCGATGAATGCGTTCTGATATCATCAAAATGGGAATACTTTGCTGTCAGACCAGGAATATCGCAGGTTTCTAGCGCTGTGCATATGCATTGAAGCCGACAAAAGGTCACGGCACTCCTGCACCTGTCTAGTAGTCTGTCTTCGTCTTCGTGTTGACACCAATACGATACTCTCAACGACGCAATTCGTTAGAACCTGTACCTCCATCGAAATGGTATTTTGATATTTTCGCTCACAGTAAAATGGCCTCTCAAACAAAGAATTTAATCACGTCCTGGTCTGCAACGTTCGATCGCACACAAATGCAAGGAGAACACACCTTCTCTACATCTCCCATTTTTTTCACGATGTACCCTCCCAACTGCTTCTTGTGTGCAGATATTCGAGTGGCGCTGAGTGTTGTTAACCAGCGTACAGAATGCCACGTCCACAGCCCTCTTCTTCCTTCCGCGGGTACGTTTCCTGAATCAGCTGACCTGATAAACACCCTGTGTTTGTGGTGCACTTCATGGATACACGATAATACATGATGATCTACAGTGCGCGCCAAATCATTAGGACCCCCAATTATCGGGTATACTTTTGCCGATATCTCGACTTGTACGCATAGTTAGAAGCTGCTGTTTGGATATGTTCTTATCATTATGACTAGCAAGAGGGGACTTGTGCTAACGACTGGAAATTCAACGTCCGTAGTAGGGATGGCATACAAAGTCTTGATTTCGACAGGTGCGACAAAACTATAGTACCAGACACTTTTTCTGAAAAAATAAAGTTTTTATGAACTGCATACAAACTTCTATATTAAAAGTTAGTACTTAGTGAGACCGCCCTTCTGCTTGATCACGGCAAGGCAACGGCGAGGCACGGATTCAACGAGCTTGAGTAAATACTTCTGCTCAATAGAAGCCCAAGCAGCCATAATGGCTACTTC